>CAJPEX010000471.1:14020-101721 GCA_905338405.1 Notodromas monacha
TTGTCATTTCAACATCCAGTTAAGTATTTATTCCTTCTCAAATAATAAAAAAAATTACTGCAATTAATGAAATTATTGAGCTTCTAAAGAACAACAAAACATCAGTTCTAACATTTTCAGAGTTCAGGGTACTGTGCAAGTTCCATGCATATTGTGTGCAGAAAGTGTTTTGGGTCAGAGGTGGCACACTTTTTGCACCAAATGTTGCCACAAGTTCTGTCCCCATGCAGTTTTGAACTTCAAAAACTGTTGGTGCATAATGTAGAAGTACTTTTTTACTTGATTTTTGTTGGTCCATAACAGAATGTGTACCAGCACAATTGATACATTTCAAAAGCTTGACAGCCTCAAATTTTCACATAATGAAAATATTCAGGGCCAGCCAGACCCAATGTGCAGGTTGTTCAACCCACAAAGGCCCCACCATCATAAAGGGGCACAAAAATGGGAATTGTGCTGCACAAGCAAGAAACAATACAAGAAAGTTAAATTTTTTTTTCAAAGCAAAGATACTTACAATGGTGCTCTGTTTACCAGATTTGTATAATGAGAGATGTAACACCAAATAATTTGTGTTTGAAGTTGGAACAGTCTTATTGTATGCATATACAATGCAGTACTAATGTGTATATATATAAATATATAGGCAGTTTTGTATACAATACATAAATTATAAATCAGTATAGTCTTGCTTCATTCCAAAATGCGATAAAAATTTAATTAAGCTTCAGAAATATTAATGGATAACTTGTATATAGAGCTTTGAAACAATTTCATAAAGATTGATAATGGAATTCTTAGACAACACTGATAAAATGAAACTATCAAACTCTAAGTATGAAGAATCATGCAGTATCATATCCTTATGCGGGGTATAGCCTAGTGCAGTGGTGCCCAACTCAAAAGTGGTCAAGGGCCACATTGAAAAGGGAGCCTGCTCTGAGGGCCACAATTATAAAAGTAAATCAAGTCCTCTAGAATTTCCATAGTTTTAGACTCCTTTGAATTTAAAAAGTTCAACAATAAGTCCCTTTTTCAACCAAGCTTGGCAATTCTCAAAGTAATTTATATTGCTCAAGTCATTGTGTTTGGATTTTAAATGCCAGCAAAGATTGTATCCTTTTAACACTGATATTTTTTCATGATAAACAAGGCAAATCGAATTACCATTCAAGGTTGTTGAGAAAAAATTTGTTTTTCCATTTGTCATTAAACACTCTGCATTAATTTTAAGTTGTTTGGTGTCACTGCTTTCATCCATTTTTTTTTAGTCAAAGCTTTGTTGAATGATGCAAAATTGTTTCTCAATATTACTGTCTTTGACCAGAAGAGTATTGTTTACCCTTATATCCCTCAGCATTTTCCATTTATCCAATGGTGCTCAACCCCTATTAGAGCTCAGCATGTTTTTGCAAAAGAAAAATTCCATTTCCAACTTTTTCTCTGGAAGAAGAGCTGCAATTCAACTCATAATTTTCTTTTTGAGTGCATTTTTGCTCCATATTTTAGCTAAGCACAATAAATCACATATTCCAAAAAACCATAAAGAAGTTACAACATAAAACTCAGTTCATCACAAATACATAATGGCACAAGGAATTGTACCTTCAATTAGTTTCCTTAATGCACTGCAAATAAATTAATCATGCTTCACTGGTGTAAAATTTCCTGAATGAGAACAGTTGCAGCAGAAAGCTGTATGCATATGACAGTTGAAATCATGGGAGCAGGGAGTGTGCAACTTCATGATCACACTCTTTGACTGCAAATTCTGGAAGCTTCCAGAAATACAGTACAGGTGAAACTGGCTAAGTCAAACCTCTGGAAGTGGAATACCTCCCTAAGTTGGATTTTTTCAAGTCTCTGTCTGGATTCCCATAGAAACAATGTATTAAAAACCTGCATAACTCAAATTAGTTTCCTCTTAAACCTCTTCAAGTCAAATTTCTGAGGCCATTAGGTCATTATTTCCTTGAAACATGATTGAGAAAATCAACAAAACAAATTATTTTTTGCATTTTGAAATCAAATGAAGGACTAATTAAACAAATGAACACCCGCCCACAAGTTGAGCAAGCTGTAAACTAATTAAGAAGCAAGTTTAGGCCCAGAATGTCCTCATCTACATTCTCATTTTCCTTGCAGCAAAAAAAGGTGTTTCCATTCCTCAAAAACTCAAAACCTCCCTAAGCCAAATTTTTTTCCTGGTCCCTCTATTTCTGAATTCCCCAGCACAAGCTTGTTATTGTAGCAGGATTTTGCTTTAATCACTGTTTGCCTTTGTCATATATGCATGGAGCAGAGATTTCTTTAAACCACAGTCTTTAAACTTTAAGTAAAAGCAAACTACAATGTTGTAGCAAGTTTACTACCAGCCTTGTGCCTCAGGTGAAAAACCTTGCCCTAGAGGTTACATAAGTTATTTTCTAGTGTGAGTTAGGTTTTATTTAGAAGGAATCAAGTAAAACTACTGGGGACTGGTCTGACCACATCTAAACAAACTTCTTCAAAACAATTCTTTGGGACCCCTGTTTTCAAATATGGGGTGCAATGTGCATAAATTTTATTTTGTTGACAAACAGTACAGGTTTGTATGTACTGAGTCACATATTTCTCCAAGTTAGTCCACGTGAACTCCTGACATATTGCAAACACAGTCCAATCAATTTCACTGTGTCCCATTGCCAGGGGATCAGGAAATTGTTTGATCACAAGATCCCTGAGTGTTGGAGGGACCCAAATTTTCTGCCCACTTTTCTCAATCTTAAGGATTAATCCATTCTCTTGGCAATACTGTTCTCCTACCTGCACTTCTTTGAAATTAGCAGTTTCTTGTTGTATTAGATCCCTGGGGATGTTCTGCAGCAATCTGTTTTTTTAAATGCTGGTGATGAATACCCCTACAACTTTTTCTCTTGCAGGAACCTGCTCAGTGCATCAGCATGAGAAATGCTCAACCCCTTACAGTATTCTACTGTATATTGATATTCATTAAGCCTGGTGAACCATGCAATTATGCAACGGCTATCAACAACTTTTTCTCTTGCGGGAACCTGCTCAGTGCATCAGCATGAGGAATGCTCAACCCCTTACAGTATTCTACTGTATATTGATATTCATTAAGCCTGGTGAACCATGCAATTATGCAACGGCTATCACTGCTTTTTTGTTGACTTAAATACAGAATTGCAATGTGATCAGTTGTGATCTTTAAAGGATGTCCCCACAAGTAGGAACCAAACTGATCAACTCTGTAATAAACTGCTAATAACTCTGGATCAGTATTGGGATAATGCCTTTCAGCATCATTCAAATTCCTAGAAGCTCATCCAATCAACACTTCCTTTTTGTCCCTCTTTTCAGTAAGGATAGCACCAACAGCATATGCTGATGCATCTTTAGTTAAAATAAATTCTTTTGTAAAATCCGGAAAAGAGAGGACTGGAACTGATGTTAAACATTTCTGTAATTTTTCCATGGCTGTCTGTTGATTAATGCCCCAATTAAATTCACAGTCCTTTTTCAACAAAGAATACAGAGGGCGTGCCTTGTTGCCAAAGTCTTTGATGTAAGAACAGAAATAACCAACCAAGCCTAAAAATGCTTGGATGCCCTTAATGTTTTATGGGACAGGAAAATCTTTGATTGCAGAAATTTTGATTGGATCCACTTTTATTCATTTTTGGCTGATTAGGAACCCCAAATACTCAATCTGCATCTTAAACAGCTGACATTTAGAAAATTTGATCTTAAGGCCTGCTCTGTCAAGACAAGCAAATATGTCTTCAAGATGTAAAACATGCTGTTTAGCAGATTTTGAATAGATCACAATATTGTCAACATAAATGTATGCATATTCCCCTAGACAACCATCTAAAATGATGTGCATTAGACATTGAAAAATACTTGGGCTGTTCTTAAAGCCCATTGGCAAACAGATAAATTCAAAATGACCTTGTGGCGCCGCGTTTTTCCAAGATCACGTGACCCAAGCATGCCATGCACACTCGGGCACATTGACAATAGCCGTACACGGGTACGGCGTGGTACGCGCCCGGTATGTCGTAACACCGACTACCGGGTCGGACATCGAGGAAAGGAGGAGGAGGGGTCGAAGAGCGTGGCGTGGGCTCCGAAGCCCACAGAACAGTGTGTGCAGCAATTCAGAGTGGAACTCTGTTGTGTTGTCTGTTTTGTCTGAGATATTATTTGTCTTGCAATTCTGTCCGAAGCTTTGAATCTGAAGTGTGTTGTGAGCCTGAATTAAAGAAGCTAACTTCTTGGGACTCCCTTCTGGAGGATCCGGCCAGTAAAGGCTGAATCTGTCTTTCATTTCCTAACTCTATCCCTTGTTGATTTCCACCCGACAAACCTAATGGTGTAGAAAATGCTTTTTGTTGTTGTTCTTCTTTGCCAATCTTTACATTGTAAAATCCATGCAACAAATCTAACGCTGAAAAGTATTTTTTGGAACCAAGTTCTTTGAATATTTGATTTATCCATGGGAGGGGATGTGGGTCAGTGGACTCAGTGCTGATGACATGTTCATTCCCTTTTCTGTAGTACACAACCATTTGCCATCCTCCATCCTTCTTTTTTACCATTAACATTGGACTGTTACATGGTGATGTAGATGCTTGTATTATACCCTGTTCAAGAAGTTCTTCCACACACTCTCCTAAAAGAGGACGCATCCCAAATGGAATGGGATACTGTTGCATGTAAACTGAGACAGTTGTATGTAAGGGTATATCTGCTTTGTAAATAGTGCAAAGACCTATAGCTTATCAGATTTTTTAGCTAGCACTCTCTTTTCTTTGTACAAGATCTTTCTAACCTGCTCAAGATACTCTGGCAGGCATTCTGAAGGATTTAAATTTTCTTCAATTAATACGGGTAAATCTTCAGTTTCCAATTGACAATAAATTGTTTCCTTCTTTTGAGGCTTGGGATTAATATTATTTACATATTTGCAGGTAGTACAATGCAGGTTTGCAATACCATTAATTGAACCTGATGCAACAGTTAGTTTTGGAGATAACTCAATAGGTTCTGTATTTACATTAAACATAAGACCCAGATCTTTCCGTCTTTCACTCTAGAAAGACTTTGGGCCACTATTTCATCACCACCCATTGCACAGTCTACAAGAATTGTTTGGTCCTCAAGAGCCTTCCCAATCTTGACTTTAGGTCTTACTTCTATTGCTAATTGAGAATTTGGAGGGTTGGAAACTGTATTGACAGGATAAAGACAGAAAACTCTCTCAGTGGAAACTTCTTCAGTTAAAGGAACTTGTTTTGCCCTTAGACTTTTATTCTCCTTAATAAAAAGGGGAATAGAAATCTGATTCAGCATGACACAATTCCTATTCAAGCTTATGACAGCTCAAACTGAACCAAGCACATCATAACCAAGAATACCATCAAAATCTTGCTTTGCTATCTCAGTTACCAAAAGATTGACCATGATGATAGGACAATCCTGGTAAAATAACAAAGTTCTTAACAAGTCCCCTAACTAGTATATCCCGGTCTTCTACTGTGGANTGTGATCAGTTGTGATCTTTAAAGGATGTCCCCACAAGTAGGAACCAAACTGATCAACTCTGTAATAAACTGCTAATAACTCTGGATCAGTATTGGGATAATGCCTTTCAGCATCATTCAAATTCCTAGAAGCTCATCCAATCAACACTTCCTTTTTGTCCCTCTTTTCAGTAAGGATAGCACCAACAGCATATGCTGATGCATCTTTAGTTAAAATAAATTCTTTTGTAAAATCCGGAAAAGAGAGGACTGGAACTGATGTTAAACATTTCTGTAATTTTTCCATGGCTGTCTGTTCATTAATGCCCCAATTAAATTCACAGTCCTTTTTCAACAAAGAATACAGAGGGCGTGCCTTGTTGCCAAAGTCTTTGATATAAGAACAGAAATAACCAACCAAGCCTAAAAATGCTTGGATGCCCTTAATGTTTTATGGGACAGGAAAATCTTTGATTGCAGAAATTTTGATTGGATCCACTTTTATTCATTTTTGGCTGATTAGGAACCCCAAATACTCAATCTGCATCTTAAACAGCTGACATTTAGAAAATTTGATCTTAAGGCCTGCTCTGTCAAGACAAGCAAATATGTCTTCAAGATGTAAAACATGCTGTTTAGCAGATTTTGAATAGATCACAATATTGTCAACATAAATGTATGCATATTCCCCTAGACAACCATCTAAAATGATGTGCATTAGACATTGAAAAATACTTGGGCTGTTCTTAAAGCCCATTGGCAAACAGATAAATTCAAAATGACCTAACGGTGTAGAAAATGCTTTTTGTTGTTGTTCTTCTTTGCCAATCTTTACATTGTAAAATCCATGCAACAAATCTAATGCTGAAAAGTATTTTTTGGAAACAAGTTCTTCGAATATTTGATTTATCCGTGGGAGGGGATGTGGGTCAGTGCTGATGACATGTTCATTCCCTTTTCTGTAGTACACAACCATTTGCCATCCTCCATCCTTCTTTTTTACCATTAACATTGGACTGTTACATGGTGATGTAGATGCTTGTATTATACCCTGTTCAAGAAGTTCTTCCACACACTCTCCTAAAAGAGGACGCATCCCAAATGGAATGGGATACTGTTGCATGTAAACTGAGACAGTTGTATGTAAGGGTATATCTGCTTTGTAAAGAGTGCAAAGACCTAGCTTATCAGATTTTTTAGCTAGCACTATCTTTTCTTTGTACAAGATCTTTCTAACCTGCTCAAGATATTCTGGCAGGCATTCTGAAGGATTTAAATTTTCTTCAATTAATACAGGTAAATCTTCAGTTTCAAATTGACAATAAATTTTTTTCTTCTTTTGAGGCTTGGGATTAATATTATTTACATATTTGCAGGTAGTACAATGCAGGTTTGCAATTCCATTAATTGAACCTGATGCAACAGTTAGTTTTGGAGATAACTCAATAGGTTCTGTATTTAAATTTAAACATAAGACCCAGATCTTTCTGTCTTTCACTCTAGAAAGACTTTGGGCCACTATTACATCACCACCCATTTCACAGTCTACAAGAATTGTTTGATCCTCAAGAGCCTTCCCAATCTTGACTTTAGGTCTTACTTCTACTGCTAATTGAGAATTTGGAGGAATGGAAACTGTATTGACAGGATAAAGACAGAAAACTCTCTCAGTGGAAACTTCTTCAGTTAAAGGAACTTTATTTGCCCTTAGACTTTTATTCTCCTTAATAAAAAGGGGAATAGAAATCTGATTCAGCATGACACAATTCCCATTCAAGCTTATGACAGCTCAAACTGAATCAAGCACATCACAACCAAGAATACCATCAAAATCTTGCTTTGCTATCTCAGTTACCAAAAGATTGACCATGATGATAGGACAATCCTGGTAAAATAACAAAGTTCTTAACAAGTCCCCTAACTAGTATATCCCTGTCTTCTACTGTGGATAGGGAAATATTTAATTTTTTCAAAGGGACTCCTGGAGATATGAAATAAGGGGATAAGATACCTTTGAACATGTGTCAATCAGGAATTTAACAGGTGTGCCTGTGTTTGGCAATGTTAAGATGATGACCAGAAACTTCAATGACAGTCCTGAAGTTCCGGTCAATTGCTGTTTCCCAAATTGGTGGGGTACTCTTCTAGCCCTTCAACAATAGCTTTTTTGATTCCTTCCAGTTGTTGAAGGAAATGTACCCCTTGTGACCTAGATGATTGGCCACTTGGATGGTCCTGATAATCCCAACTGTCCTGCACATCTCTTTTATTGTCAACACAAAATTTGTTCCATCTGCCTTCAGATTGTGGTTCTCCAGGGCTAGAAGCCCTAGAGTCCAGACTCTTGCTCCTACTAGAACAGTGGTTGTCCCAAGGGATGCCAATTGGCCTTCCCTGTCCCACAGCTG
Source organism: Notodromas monacha (assembly GCA_905338405.1). Classification (NCBI taxonomy): domain Eukaryota; kingdom Metazoa; phylum Arthropoda; class Ostracoda; order Podocopida; family Cyprididae; genus Notodromas; species Notodromas monacha. The sequence continues at coordinate 21,957 of CAJPEX010000471.1, forward strand.
GCAGCAAAACCACAATTTTCTGGCCTTGTTGTTGTTCAGGCATCACATATGATGAGGGTCCACTGCTCATGGCGCCAATTGGCTGCCTTTTTGAGAAGCACTCACTGCTGAAAATGTCCTGGTTTACCACAGAACCAGCAAGTACGCATTGCACTTTGATCTTTACCGAGTTGTTGATTATGTGCAAGCATTGACATAATGCAGAATTGTTCATTTGCATGTCAACGCGCCTTCAATCTCTCAATATTGGTAGCATATTCAATAGCTTGAGTTGAGACATAGTGATGGGAATGGCACCAAGTCTATCATAAAGACTTGGCAGCATTCCCTGAAGGAATTGAGAGACCATGAATTGGTCAATGGTCTGTTTCTGAGCATCATGAGGGATAAGTTCTATTTTAAGGAAGGGGTTAGTACAAAGTTTTGGCTCTTGGCCTTCCACTCTAAGAGCTTTAATTTTGCTTCGAGCTTTGCCCAACATCTGTTGGCCAATTCTCCTGATACAAACAGAAAAATCTAAGACTGATTCAATTTCACCTTGATGAATAGTTTGCAATTTTAAAGCACCTTCACCCATAAAATTACCTCCATATGCCAATTTTAACTCCTTAACCATAACGTGGTAATCTTCATCAGTAAGATCATCAACACAACAAAGGATCTCTTTGGCTTTACCAGTCACCTTTTGTAAAATTATAGTTCTCATGTTGTCATCAGTTATTTCACATCTGTCAAGAGCAACACAAATTTCCTGCCACCAATTGGCCCAGTTTTCATGCAATTCCCTAGAGAAACTTGGAAGTTGATTAATGATACTATTGGTGATCTGTTTATTGCATTTAGGGGCATCTTTGCAGTTGGTCTTCATATTGAAAAACACCACTTCATCCAAACTAGGCCTATCTAGTTGGTCAAGTATTAGCTCTTTTGTTAGCAGTTTACTTTTAATCCCTACCATCTCATCTAACTCACGCTGCTGATGGGTTACTTTGTCTTTAAGATGATTAGCAAAAAAGGTAACTGTGCCGTTTCAATGGCTAGAGTACTCTCATCTCTAGCCGCCAGATTAGGGACAAGAGCATCCATCATTGTGGTCCAAGCAGAAATTTGCACATCATAAAGATCTATGTTCTTTTGATTGTTGGCAAGCATTGCAGCTGGAAACTTGGGAATCCCCAGACTTGCAATCTGCAAGGCATCTTGCCCAACCTCTAGCAACCTAATTAGCTATTTTAAATAGACTACCTAATCTTTGGGAGTCTTGTGCAAGAGTTTATTTCAATGGAGGGTGGGAGTGTCCATTATTACAGGAGGAGGGAGCATTGTATTTGCAATTCTGACACAACTCCTTGGACACTGGTGTTTCACTCACTGCTGTCACTAACGCTCTTAGCCCACTTGTCCTTCTCTTTGCAAGGCTCTCTTACTTTACATTCTTTAAATTTGTCACTTAATTTTCAAAGTTATTTCTTCCACTCTGTTTTTCCCTAGACTGTGCGCACTAGCCTGGGCAGACCTTTAACACAACAACAGAGTGATGAGACATACAAAGTTTGAAAACACAATACGTTTGTGCACAGACTTACTGTTACTTGCAGATTCACCCTTCACAAAAAGAAAAACTGAATGACTGCGCCAATTTCTGTTATCCTAAAATCTCAATTTGTTATTCTGCTAGAGATTTCTTCAAACCACAGTGAACTTTAGGTAAAAGCAAACTACAATGTCTTGTAGCAAGTTTACTACTAGCCTTCCGGCTCAGGTAACAAACCTTGCCCTACAGGTTACGTAAGTTATTTTCTAGTGTGAGTTAGGATTTCTTTAGAAGGAATCAAATAAAACTAAGATAGTCAGGACAAAGCAGTTTATTCACACAATGTGACACAAGTTGTTTGTACAGTCTCTCAAATGCAAATACTCACTGTTGTACAATGATAGGCTTATGGATATCATAGTATATAGATGATGTTTTAGAACTCTAGAACATTTAAAAATCATTATTATGATGCTTGTTAACATTTTCATTTTGATTTTCAAAGGGTGCCAAATTTGTTCTGGCACAAAGGAGCCTCCCAAACCAGGACTGGCCCTGACAGCAAGATGCTCCTAAGATGCAGATATAATTGGTGCATCAAGGGTGTCCCTAAGTTGAAATGTCCATCAATGAGTCTCATTTTCTCATAGATTCAAATTATATAATTTTTAATTGGTGTTTCATGGAAGGAATACTCTTCAGAATTAAATGAAAATATTTCTTTGCCACTTGAATTTAATTCTGTGAATATCTTTTTAACTTAATAACAACATTTGGTTCATTGAAAAATGTACCTCTGTATACTTCATTGAATTGCTGGTATGTGTAAAAATAACATTCAACTTAAATATTCATATAATATTGAGAACATGGTATTCCAGCAAAAAGGAACAGTTTCTCACACTTTTTGAATGGTGGAAATAAATTTTAAATTGCATCTTTTGGATACCATTTAACCTTTCAGCGGCAACAGGTTCTTTCCCATTGCGGGACAAACTACAGATTTTCTTGGGTGGGCCCACATTTAAATTTTATTGAAAGCCATGACAGCCAAGCCAGGTGGCCTAGGGCAAAGTTGGACTTTTTCTGGCAAAAATGCGTTGTTGTGATTTCCCAAAGTGGGACTTTTTCCGCTAATCTTTTGTGGCCTCTAAATGGGAACCCTTCTTCTGGTGCTAAAAATGAAAGGTCCAAGAGGCTGAAAATAATAAACCTAATCCAAGGATGAGATGAAAAAAAGCTCAGCCTTGGATATGGCTTTTTTCATTTTTGGGCAAATTTTTTCTGCAGTATTTAAAAAATATGCCAGGATTTTTCCCCACTTTGCCCTGGATGCACTGTTATGATTTTTTTAAAAGCTTCTCTCACTAACACCAAATTTTGCGGAAAAAGTCCGACTTTGCCGCCCAAGGGTTAAGATACATGAGGTGCTTCTTTGGAGGGCTAAAGGGAGAACTTGTCTTTTTTTTTAATGGCAGCATGGTTTTCTCAATTCTCATTCCACTGGCTGCTAAAATTTGCATTTAATGCAAGGAATATAAAAGCAAAGCTGGAATCAGCATTTTTCTTTATAGAAACGTGTAAAAAGGGATTGATCTTCATTCCTGAAGCATGCCTGCCTTATGGGAGAATGCAGGGACAGATTCATTGTTTGTTTGTTTCTGAGATGTCACTACACTCTCATACATAAAGTGCATTGGGGTTTAATACTGTTTTGAATGTTTGTCTGGAAATGTCACTGAAACCGTCAAGACATGCAGTTTAGAAGAACCTGAAAGAAGGTTTGTCAGCAGAGCTCAAACTTCAANTGGTCCAAGCAGCAATTTGCACATCATAAAGATCTATGTTCTTTTGATTGTTGGCAAGCATTGCAGCTGGAAACTTGGGAATCCCCGGAATTGCAATCTGCAAGGCATCTTGCCCAACCTCTAGCAAACTAATTAGCTATTTTAAATAGACTACCTGATCTTTGGGAGTCTTGTGCAAGAGTTTATTTCAATAGAGGGTGGGAGTGTCCGTTATTACAGGAGGAGGGAGCATTGTATTTGCAATTCTGACAAAACTCCTTGGACACTGGTGTTTCACTCACTGCTGTCATTAACACTCTTAGCCCACTTGTCCTTCTCTTTGCAAGGCTCTCTTACTTTACATTCTTTAAATTTGTCACTTAACTTTCAAAGTTATTTTTTCCACTCTGTTTTTCCCTAGACTGTGTGCACTAGCCTGGGCAAACCTTTAACACAACAGCGGAGTGATGAGACATACAAAGTTTGAAAACACAATATGTTCGTGCACAGACTTACTGTTACTTGCGGATTCACCCTTCACAAAAAGAAAAACTGGATGACTGCAATTTCTGTTATCCTAAAATCTCAATTTGTTATTCTGCTAGAGATTTCTTTAAACCACAGTGAACTTTAGGTAAAAGCAAACTACAATGTCTTGTAGCAAGTTAACTACTAGCCTTCTGGCTCAGGTAACAAACCTTGCCCTACAGGTTACGTAAGTTATTTTCTAGTGTGAGTTAGGATTTATTTAGAAGGAATCAAATAAAACTAAGATAGTCAGGACAAAGCAATTTAATCACACAATGTGACACAAGTTGTTTGTACAGTCTCTCAAATGCGAATACTCACTTGTACAATGATACGCTGCTTATGGATATCACAGTATATAGATGATGTTTTAGAACTCTAGAACATTCAAAAATCATTATTATGATGCTTGTTAACATTTTCATTTTGATTTTCAAAGGGTGCCAAATTTGTTCTTGCACAAAAGAGCCTCCCAAACCAGGACTGGCCCTGACAGCAAGATGCTCAGATTCAGATATAATTGGTGCATCAAGGGTGTCCCTAAGTTGAAATGTCCATCAATGAGTCTCATTTTCTCATAGATTCAATTTATATAATTTTTAATTGGTGTTTCATGGAAGGAATACTCTTCAGAATTAAATGAAAATATTTCTTTGCCACTTGAATTTAATTCTGTGAATATCTTTTTAACTTAATAACAACATTTGGGTCATTGAGAAATGTAACTCTGTATACTTCATTGAATTGCTGGTATGTGTAAAAATAACATTCAACTTAAATATTCATATTATATTGGGAACATGGTATTCCAGCAAAAAGGAACAGTTTCTCACACTTTTTGAATGGTGGAAATAAATTTTAAATTGCATCTTATGGATACCATTTAACCTTTCAGCGGCAACAGGTTCTTTCCCATTGTGGGACAAAGTGCAGATTTTCTTGGGTGGGCCCACGTTTAAATTTTATTGAAGGCCATGACAGCCAAGCCAGGTGGCCTAGGGCAAAGTTGGACTTTTTCCGGCAAAAATGAGTTGTTTTGATTTCCCAAAGTGGGACTTTTTCCTCTAATCTTTTGTGGCCTCTAAATGGGAACCCTTCTTCTGGTGCTAAAAATGAAAGGTTCAAGAGGCTGAAAATAATAAACCTAATCCAAGGATGAGATGAAAAAAAGCTCAGCCTTGGATATGGCTTTTTTCATTTTTGGGCAAATTTTTTTTGCAGTATTTAAAAAATATGCCAGGATTTTTCCCCACTTTGCCCTGGATGCACTGTTATGATTTTTTTAAAAGCTTCTCTCACTAACACCAAATTTTGCAGAAAAAGTCCGACTTTGCTGCCCAAGGGTTAAGATACATGAGGTGCTTCTTTGGAGGGCTAAAGGGAGAACTTGTCTTTTTTTTTAATGGCAGCATGGTTTTCTCAATTCTCATTCCACTGGCTGCTAAAATTTGCATTTAATGCAAGGAATATAAAAGCAAAGCTGGAATCAGCATTTTTCTTTATAGAAATATGTAAAAAGGGATTAATCTTCATTCCTGAAGCATGCCTGCCTTATGGGAGAATGCAACCTGTCTAAGTAACAAACAAACAAAGACTCTACAGTGATGTGAGAGTATGTATTTCACGTAACCCCAAATTATGACAAAACTTACAAACAGACCTTTACAGTGACTTTGGCAGTTCTGTACGTCAAAAGAAGAACCTGAAAGAAGGTTTGTCAGCAGAGCTCAAACTTCAAAATCCTACTCAACTTTCTTTCCATTCCACAGTTTCTCAAATACAGTATCATGATCACTTACGGTATTGAACCTCATTCTGCAATAAGGAAGGTCCCATTCCTGCATTTATATTTCTGCACAATAAGGTATGATTCTGATGAAAGGGAAGTTCAAGACACATTTTTTATAATTGGCATTTCCACTCACTTTTCCAGTTCGATGCACAGGAGTCTTGTAAGTCCACTGAGAGAAGCTGACATGAAATTTTTGAATTGCTGCTTTTGACACTTGGAAACATTCCCTGATGGTCTGGATCAGCTCATCAAGCCTCAAAACCTATAAACACTACCCAATGAGGAACAGTCTCAAACTTTTTTTGGGATTGAAAATGGATGGAACAGTGGCAAGTTGGAAAATTTTTGAGGATCCAATTTGTCTCCTTATCAAGAAAACTCACACTTTTTTCCCCCGCAGGATGAAGAATGCAGTTCTGTCAGTTATATTTGAATGGGATGGAACATGACTTGGTGGACTCTAATTATATCTGGAACAACTTCAAAGTGCATTGAAAGTCTCTGGGATCATGTCTTATAAGCTGAAACATTTCTGGTATTTCTGTTTTGCAACTTTGATTGTTGATATGCTTGATGATTCATCTACTTTACAAAAGTAAATCAGTACAACTAGAAAAACTACTTTACTTTTATAACCATAGTACTGACCAAATAAGTAAGGAACGTCGTCTGTAAAGTAAGTAGACCTGTCAAGTGTTATATCCCCCTTATTAAATATGTTTCCTGTATTCAAACAGACAGGTTTTCATTGATTTCTGTTTACACTTTTTGAGATGCTTACATGCAGCATTGGTCAGAAAGGTTATGAGTATGATGAAAAAGAATTCATGAACAATATTTTCTACTGCAGTTTTTAGCATAAGCTCTGACTGAATAAGAAAATGAATTGATGAGTGATAAATTGATAACACTTTGAAACCAATTGGCAGCATTTATCTTAACAGTTTGTAAATAAGTAAAAGTAAAACAAAACAAAACTCGCTTGAGAAAAAATGAATCAAATTCTCACAGCATTTGCAAGAAGAGGAAAAATTAAAAAAAAAGTGTTTCATCATCTGCCAGAGAATGCATTTTTTGGCCTCCAGCAGAGCAAAAATTGCAAATTTATTGCTCACGCATTTTCTTCGCAGTTTTCTAATTTTCAATCCTGCATAATTTTTTTGCAGCTGCCTTTTATTGCATCAAACCGCTTCCACCTTCTCTGCAGGCAATTCGTTTGTATACTACAACCATTGGCAGCATTTTCCTTAGTAACCAGTTGTTTTCTTTCTCCCTGCCAATAAAAATGACCAGAACAAAAGTATGAAATGTTTTCATTTAGTCATGTTGATCTTTTTGATGAAATGAAAATATTGGTATCATGACTGGTTTATTCATTCCTTGCAGCAGACATTTCATTCATCTGGACAGTTCACAATATAGGGGGAATAGAAATATGTTTCCTGTATTCAAACAGACAGGTTTTCATTGATTTCTGTTTACACTTTTTGAGATGCTTACATGCAGCATTGGGAATAAAGGTTATGAGTATGATGAAAAAGAATTCATGAACAATATTTTCTACTGCAGTTTTTAGCATAAGCTCTGACTGAATAAGAAAATGAATTGATGAGTGATTAATTGATAACACTTTGAAACCAATATTCAGCATTTATCTTAACAGTTTGTAAATAAGTAAAAGTAAAACAAAACAAAACTCGCTTGAGAAAAAAATGAATCAAATTCTCACAGCATTTGCAAGAAGAGGAAAAATTAAAAAAAAGTGTTTCATCATCTGCCAGAGAATGCATTTTTTGGCCTCCAGCAGAGCAAAAATTGCAAATTTATTGCTCACGCATTTTCTTCGCAGTTTTCTAATTTTCAATCCTGCATAATTTTTTTGCAGCTGCCTTTTATTGCATCAAACCGCTTCCACCTTCTCTGCAGGCAATTCGTTTGTATACTACAACCATTGGCAGCATTTTCCTTAGTAACCAGTTGTTTTCTTTCTCCCTGCCAATAAAAATGACCAGAACAAAAGTCTTCATTCATCTACTGTACTGAACATTAAAGAAAATATAAGAGGGATTACATTTTAACAATTCTCCTGCTGAGCAGATATTTGCATAATTGTTTTTTCTATCCTCTGCTACTTGGGTGGTTAACTTGACATTTTGAATTGAATGAAAAACAAATGCATTCAATTCTTTCCAAGTTTTGTACAGCTAATCTTTTTGAAGATGGAGTACTGTTATCCTAAGTTGTCAGAATTGATCAAGCCAACTACAAACATATTGAATGTCATTCTTTTTAGATAAATTCACCTTGATTTGATATCACCCATTATAGAATAACATTGTTGGGTCACCAAGAGAGGGCATCAGGCAACCAGCAAAGAATGATCACCAGGTGAAGGACCCAGATGTGTGTGGCAGCAAGTGATGTAGCAGGAAATCCCTGCTGCAAAACTGGTTTGCCAATTCTGAGGCAAACCAGTGGCAAGAGGAGAGGAGGAGAAAATGGAGTTTGGGCTTCCAAAGCACAGAAAGTCCTCATTCTGAAGGTAGCTCTTGTGGAAGTAGGACTCTGCTGATTGACATGTTTGTGTAACAACATTGTTGGTTCACCCAGAGAGGGCACCAGGCAACCAAAGAATGATCACCAGGTGAAGGACCCAGATGTGTGTGGCAGCAAGTGATGTAGCAGGAAATCCCTGCTGCAAAACTGGTTTGCCAATTCTGAGGCAAACCAGTGGCAAGAGGAGAGGAGGAGAAATTGGAGTTTGGGCTTCCAAAGCACAGAAAATCCTCATTCTGAAGGTAGCTCTTGTGGAAGTAGGACTCTGCTGATTGACATGTTTGTGTGTGTGTGTGTTTGTGTGTGTGCTCTGATCTGAGTTGTCAAATTATTCTTGCCCCCATTGTGCCATGTTTGTTCCTTTTCTGTTGTATGCTTCTTTGGAAGAGTAGAAGATATTTCAAAGGGCCCCTCTTTAAGAAATACCTGGCCACCTAACAGCTGATTGACATCTTGAATTATTTCTTCTGCATTTCTCAAACCTTTGTTGTTTACAACTTGACAAATGTAAGTCAAGAAGTATTATTTCTTATGGCCAGGGGAACATGAGTGAATGAACTTCTTGCTTAGTGAAAGCAAATGTATGCACAGTGAAAACACTGGCAGATGCAGACATAATTGGTGCATCAAGCATGTCCCTGAGTCAAAATGTCTCTAAGTCAAATCTCATTTTCCCATAGACTTACATTAAATAATTTTTAATGTATGTTTTATGGAAGAAATACTCTTCAGAATTCCATGAAAATGTTTTTTCTTCTTGAATTTGATTCAGTGAAACATTTTAAACTCAATAAGAACACTGAGAGCATTGAATAGTGTACAGTACATTATTGAAATGCTGGCATCTGTAAAAATGACATTCAAGTCACAAAGAGAGAAAGAAGTCCCCCTATGCTATAGGTTACTTTTAAAATTTGGTAAAGAACACTGAGAGCATTGAATAGTGTACAGTACATTATTGAAATGCTGGCATCTGTAAAAATGACATTCAAGTCACAAAGAGAGAAAGAAGTCCCCCTATGCTGTAGCTTACTTTTAAAATTTGGTGAAAGGATGGAAAAATTATGGGAGAAATTCCAAAGATTTTGTCTTGCATATAGACCTTAGGATATTGGAAATATGTGTTTCTTGCAATAGACCCCAATAAAAGTCAATTTTCTTGGAATTTTTTGGTACTTTTATCATGCAATGTCTACATGTCAAGTCAGTGTCCAAATGTCAGGCTTTTTAAAAAAAAAAGTTCATATGTTGAATTGTCTGCATTTTGAGGTGTTTGCATGTGGGGGCCTCACTGCATTTTCCTGTTACAAAATATGCAACTAAGACCAGACCAACAATGAATACCTGGGGAGTATTTGGACACTCCTTTACAGATTCCAAGTTTCGGACAAGAAAGGTATACATGACTGTCCACAATGTAAATGGAACCAGGATGGTCAGAAGGCAAATGACCAGTGACCAGACATTCTGCAGATTTTGATTGTTGAGCAATACTGTTGCTAACCAAAAATGAGCAAGACTATGTGAAGGAAAAACCAAAAGAATGGAATAATGTTAATGCATTACAGGACACACTTGAACTTGAGAATGACAGTGCTGCAGTAAAATACATGTGAGGCAATTTTTTTTTTCTGAATAGCCTAGTTCAAATAATGCAAAATAAAACAAATGTCAATTGAGTCAATCAGAACGTATGCTATGAAGTTCTTGGCCAAGAGGGCCATTAAAATCTTCTCCAAGAGTAATGCAATGGCTGAAGAAAATAGGGGAATAAGTTCAAGTTTGAAAGCAACAAAAGCTTTTTTTCTTCTGGCTGTTGCAAAAGTAAAAAATAAAAATGTTGGAAGGCATTTCACCACAGCAGGGGGAAAATACTGGCTCAAAGGAAAGAAAAACATATCCTTGGAATTTGGAATTGCGCAGTTGTGTTTGCTCTACTGAAATCTGAAGTGTTGGAGATGGGAAAAGAATTGTACAACTGGATTTTTCATGAGTCAAACATGACTTTAAATTTTATGGTTCCCTGTGAAAAATATCCGAACAAATCCCATAACGTCAGCTGCACAGTTTTTCAGGAATTAAAACTGTAGCATATTTATCCAAACGTGTTACTTCTTTGAAAAGCGGTGCTGTACATACATTGGAAATTGATATCTTCTATATATACTTATTATTTCAGACATTAGTTGAATTTACTGTATGAAACTTTTTCCGCTACTTTTACAAAGGTGACACATATTTTAACTCACTTTTGTTCCTTCAAAATTTAATTAAACAAAATATTTTCAGCACTTCAGTAATTCAGTTTTCAGTTGAGCAAAATGAACTGCACTGGATTCCCAAGGAATTGTTTTCTTCCTTTGAAAAAATACTGTATTTCCCCCTGCTGTGTTGAAATGTATGCACTTGTTCAGTATTTATTTTTTGCCGTTGAAAACGCTGCTCATCCATCCAGTTCTTACCTAAGTCAGAAGGGAAAATGTTCTTTGATGCTTGCAAACTTGAAATGATTTTATCTGTCTTTCACAAATTGCATTGTTTATCTGGAGGAAAACAATTATATGTGCCTCGTTGCTGGAAAACAGCATGGGATGTCCTGAAATTTGTTTATTTGTTGTGAGCCTATTTAGGAATCCAAAATAAGATGTTTTTCAACTGTGAAACAAAAGTTGATGCTCAGATTAAAAAAAAAACAAGTCTCCAGGGCTAGCTGTGCATGCTGTAATGTAAATTTACAGTACAGTACATAAAATAGTGCACAGCAATTTTTTGAAGGTCATAATAATATTCTTGGTCAAATGGTTGATTCTTCATTTATACTTTTTCGCGAATTGGTTGACAAATGTCTGATTTCTGCAAGAGGTTAAAAAAATCCCTAAGTGGTTTCATCTGCTATGAATACTGTAGTTACCACATACAGTAGTAGGTACCATCAGGAAACAACTGCTGATACCGTGCATGTTGTTCGGTACGCCATCATTCGCCCTTGAGTACGGTACCTTGATAGGGATACGGGGTTTTTTTGCGCGATTCTCTGGTGTTCTCGTGATTTACAGTGATCAGATGAGGCTGTATGTCGAAGAGTTGACGTCCATCGAAGCTGTCGTTGTCTTGTTCGCCATTTTCATCACTCTCATGAAGTTGTTGACTTGCTTTCAGATGACGACTAAATGAGATCAGTATTCCGTAGCGTTGTGTTTTGTACAGTATTGTGATCTCGACATGGAGGAACTTCCTGGACGAATTTTCCGTCTATCGTGCAGAGAATTGGAATAAGTGAGTGCTTAACCTCGGAGTACGATGAGATTATTTTTATTTGAGAATTTTCTTCGGTTCGCTTCGTTTTGAAGGTAGTAACGGGCGCTCGTGATCATGAAGCTCTGCTGGTGGTTTCGTCCATGTGAGTGATTGTGAGTAACGAAGAATTTGGAGCTATCCTAACTAGGATAGCTCCAAGAATTTTATTGATTCGATTGTGCGGCTTGATTCGGAGATCTTATTACTCTAGATAATGGATTTAAAACCATGAAATACTGAATGCGTGTACGAACGAGGCTCACGATGGGAGACCAGCCGTATCTGTGGCACATGGTGCCATCAGTGCCTTTCTACGACGTCCACGGGGGCCCTCAGCCGATGCCTCGGAGACCCGTGGTTCGCAATGCGTCCGCAGACAGCCTTCTCAGCTCTCCCTACGGATATTCCTTCGGACCACCACTGGTAGATCCAACTTACGACGATGTTGGCATCCCAATTATCCCGCCACCTAATGTCGTCGAACCCGTCATACATGGTAGGCCTTATGTTCCTCCGCATCCCGCTCCACGTCAACGGCAGCAAATCCCGAGGAACCATTCAGTGCAATTCAGGTAAGTTTTGTTTGTAATGCTTGGAAAAAATTCTCATCTTCTAGAGTATACGGCTTCGGGATTGAATGGAATAGAACCTCGATAACGCGAACCTTCCTATGTCAAACTTTTGTCAAGTCCCTGTCTGAATCCCTGTAGAAACAATGCCTTAAAGATCTGCCTAAATCAACGGTTACTACCCTGAAACTTCCATAACTCGAATTTTTTGGAGGCCTTTTCGCCATCATTTTATCGACATAAGGAAGATAAAAGCAATAAAAATGTAATTTGATGCGTTTTGAAAGGAAGTGAGACTGATAGTGCCATTGTCTCGAAGTAACTCATCAAAGAAGGCCTAGAAAATCAATTACACTTTCCTGTAATCTTTCTTTCTCTCACCACGACCAAAATGCTTTTTTCATGAACGCAAAGCCTTCCCAAGTCGAATTATTCTTATTTTTTGCTGGTCACTTGAAATTCAACTTGGAGTGGTTCGACTGCACTGTAGTACATTTTTCATGTGTTTTGGGAATGACCTTTTTTTGCAATTGAACGTTTCAGAGACGTTGAATGCGTGCCGACGTTCGTGGCGCCTCGGGAAAAGCCGCGACGAATAGCGCCGCAACCGCCTATGCAAGAGCCGCCTCGAATGCCACCTCCTTACCGCCCGCCGCCTGAACCCCCCGGAAGGCCATCGGCGCCGAAACCAGCCCCAGTAATCGGCCTGGATCCCGGCCCGCCGCCACAAGCACCGCCACGACGCAGGCACTCGCAGGGCAACCTGTCCCTAGCCTCTTCCCACCACGTATCTTCTGCCAGTGTCGATTGTTTAGATGGTTCTGTAGAGGACCTGAAGATATCCGTTCGTGATCGGAAAAAGCTCTTCGACAGCTTCTCCTCTGAGAACTTGCTCTCGACGACGACGACGGCGCCGTCGTCGTCTCACGCTCGGAAGCAGGCACAGTCTCGGGGATCCGTGGGATCCCAGGATCAATCTGCAAGACAATTCGCTCTGGCCTGTGCAGTGAATGACGTGGATAAGATCCTGTCGATGATTGCCGAGTGTCCGGCTTTGGCCCAGTGGAGGGATCCCGTCACGGGTTACGCTGCAATCCACTGGGCCGCGAGGAAAGGCAATGTGGACATTTTGAAGGCTCTGGCGGAGACGGAGGGTTTCGATGCGAATGCCAAGACGTGTAGTGGGTACACGGCATTGCATCTGGCGGCGCAGTTCAACCGCGATGATTTTTACCAAGTGCTTCTCGGGGAACTGGGAGCCGATGCCAGTATGCGGGATTTCAGTGGGAGAAAGCCTCATCAGTACCGGTGAGTTGTGTGGGATAGTGTGAATTCATGACTGGAAGTGTGATCTGGTGTGACAGTTGAACCTCGATAAGTCAAACATCGCCTACGTTGAATTTTTCTCGGGTTCCTCTCTGAAATCCCGTGGAACTAGTGCGTTAGAAACCTCCTGAACTCGATGGCACGAATTTCCGGGAGGCTCTTATTCTATTGACGCAGGAGAGAGAAAAGCAATGAAATTGTGACTCGATGTGCTGTGAAAGGAAGTGAAAGACCAATTGGGCGAATGAATCCTCGCCTCCAAGTCCAGCATCCTCTCAACTCATATAAGAAGCAATTTAAAGCAAAAAAATTAATCAAGATTTCGTGTAATTCCTCGTTTCCTCCCGCAAAGATACTTGTTTTCCTAGCTCGAATTGTTTTGCTGGTCCCTTGAGAGATTTTGGACTGTATCGTCGCGTCCGTGTTCCAGTGGGATCCAATTTTGGCAGAGGCTGTGGCTTTTTGATGCAAATGAGTTGATCATGATCAATATAGGGTCTAGGCATATAGTACCTCGTAATGTGTAATGGATGTGTTCAGATGTATCCCTTGACCAGAATTTCCTGGTTTCATTTGGAAATCTTCGTTCAAGGACGCGCGTTCCTTAGTTTAAATGGAATTGAGATGAGAGGCATTCGTTCAGTGTATTTCTGCGTTGGTTGTCGCAATCGTCAGACGGTAGACAGCACGTTTTCTGACGAAACCTCAGTATTCTGGTATCTCGTGAATCCCTCAATTTTAATTGAAGTGAGGCATTGAAGCCATGTTGAGTGTGTTTCTGCGTCGGTTGTCGCAATGTCCGGACAAGTGCCAAGAGTTCTGTCGTGTGAATCCCTCGATTTAAGTTTAAGTGAGAGGCATTCAAGCCATTTTGAGTGTGTTTCTGCGTGGGTTGTCACCAGCGCCAGACAGTTGACGCGTCTTTCGAGCTTTCTATGTATCCCTAACTGCAATTTTCTGGTATCACGTGAATTTTATTGAGAGGTATTCAAGCCATTTTTGAGAGTTCCAGCGTTTGTTGTTGCAATTGCGGATAGTTGAAGAGATCGCCTCAACTTCTCTTTTTTCCGTAGACAAAAGCAAGAGGCGTCCATTTCCGCCAACGTCCTCAGTCGCATCAACGTGCGGAAAACGCAGCACCAGCTCACCAGAGACCAAAAGCTGAACCGTTTCGGCTCCATCAACGTGCGCGTGAAGAAGACCGCCGAAGCCCTGAATCACATCATTGGCGGCAACAGCATCGCTAGGATCCTGCCGCCAGACAAGCGTCCCCTGAGTGTCGGTCTCACGGGCTCCACCAAGTCCCTGACGTCTTCCCTATCGTCGTCGCAGGAAGACAAGACCGTGCGACGGTTTTCCAGTGTCGAGCCGTCGGTCGAGCCCGGGGATGACGACGTCGCTTGTGGATTCGGGCGTGAATGGCGGGTCAAGGAGTGAGAGTGAAAAAACGCGCGAGGAGGAGGAGGAAAAAACCCCTGGTTGCCAACCCCCTTTTTTTTTGGGACGTCCTATTCCTCCAGACGGGTATATATTTTTTTTCATTGGCTTCTTGGAAACTGTGATCATGTGTTTTCTTTTGTTTTGGGAAACCTGTATGGGGAAAGGATTTATTTTGTTTTTTGGGATTCATCGCAGCCGTCATTTAAACAAATCTAACACAGAAACGGGAAATTTTAGGATTTTCGTTTAATTTTTTTTTTGCAACCGGGGTGTTTTGTGTGGAAATTCGTCCATCTGTGTGGCAGAAGAGAGTTGTGTTGAGCCAAAAACTGCTTTCTGAAGTATCTGTTTCACGGGTAAGGGACAAGCACCTTTATATGCAGTGATTGACCTCGATACTGGCTTTACGTTTTTGGCATGCACGCGTAATTTGTTGTATCGTGTGGTTTTTCTTCTTTTTTCTAGTGGATTTGTAGCTTGAAATCAGTTTAAACTCAGAATCTCCGAGTTTTACTGCTGGAATCAAAACTTGAAAGAAGAGTTACGCGTCTGACGGAGGACCACAACATTCCACCATTTTTAACGTGTAATCAAATTTCGATCCGTATTATTTTTGCATATTTTGTTTTTACTTTAAGTTTGTTGTTGTGATCGTTTGATCGGCGAGTGGAAGAAAAAGTGAAGTTGTTCTTCACATTTGGACAGATACCACATTTTTATGGATTTCCGGGAAACGAATCTTTGTTCTTTAGCGATAATTTTTCTTTTGACATCACGTGAGGATTTTAAAATTCATCAGTAACCTCTTCTTTTTTTATTCACTGGTTTGAGAATCTTGAGAAATAATTGGAAACTCCGAATCTCATGTTGAAGTATAAACTATAGACGTTTGTGAACTCGATTGACTGATCCACGACATGCAACTCTGTTTTGTTTTGTACTGTATCGAAAAATTTTGCTATACGCGAATGTTAGTTCATGTGATTACCGCGTCGATTCGTCCAGAAGTCATCACATTCACGGATTTTCTTGCGCCGTTTCGTCTCAGTATTCATTATTTGAATGAAGATCTAGAAAAACGTTGCCATGAAAATTGCTGGTGCTTGTTCCATTCGTGAACCACGTACTTCAGTGCAATGCGGAAAGCTGACTTTTGCTAAGCGATTCATTTTGAGGGTCAAGACTGCGGAACAGCGCGCTGTGAATTAAAAAAAAAAAAGAAACCGTGCCAATATGCGATTAACGTAAGACAATATGCATTTTTGTGTTTTTGTTGAAGAAAATGGTCCGCCCTGAGCTTGCGCTGTTGATGGAATTTTTTTTTTTGCGGAGTCGCTCGGAAACATTCCGTTATTTTTACGTTGAGTCTTCCAGGATGTGTGTGTATAGGAAGGAAAAAATGCCGCGTCTTCCGCTTGCGAATTGGAAATGCATCCTATTTGTCGTACTGATGTTGGAGATTATTGTTTTTGTGTTGCTGATGTTTTGAAGCTGCTGTGGGTTAAAGTGTTGATGTTGCAGGAGACGATGACAGTGCCAGTGGCTTTGTGTGACTTGGTGGGACTGAAGGAGAATGGCGAAGACTTGGTGACTGTGGAGTGTTCCGTGCCGACCGGGCTTGAAAGGTACGCAGTTGTTGAAGTGTTGGAGAAGTTCGGAGTCTCTGCCATGCAGGGTCGAGGAAAGATGTTCTTTGACGTGTCTGCGTCACGTTTGAGTGAGGTGAGCTCGTGATATTTTTACGAAAATACGATCGAACGTCTCTCTGTCGAACTTTCAAGTCTCTGTCCGAATTCCTTTGGAAACGATGCATTAACAACCTTCCTAATTTGAAACTTGTCCTTCTCAAACCTCCCCAACTCGAATTTTTCGTCTTTTTGGCCATTATTTTATTGACACAGGAAAGCAAAAAGGAATCAAAATATATTCTTTATGCGTTTCGAAAATAAATGAAAGACTAGTTCGGCAAATGAACCCTTACCACCTAGTTAATTCATTGAAGAAGCAATTTTGAAGCCCAGAATATCACGATTTTCGTCCTCCTTTCCACAAAGAGAAAATGCTAGTCTCCCGACCTCGAAAACCTTCCCGATTCGAATATTTGTGCTGGTCCGTTGAAATTCGACTTGGAGAAGTCCGACTGTGGAAATGATTGTTTTACTTTTGGAGAATTCTCCTGGGATTCATCCCGAACTGTGTTGACTGAAGAGTGATTGAACCCGTCTGAATCTCAATCGTAAGAAGAGCAATTCCTTGTGATGAATCCAGGTCTTGAGTCTTCGCTCAGTGGACAACGCGTACCTCGTGATCCACTATGTAAACGACATGCAATTCCCGGAAGACGGCTTGAAATGCTTGCAAATGATGTGCGAACGAGTGCCGAAAATTGACTGGAAACGCGGACTGGATGCTTGGAAACTTTGCGGCCGCAACCGCCGGGATTTGAACACCGATCCCAAGCCTGGCTACCCCGAGTCGCCATTTTATATCGTTGATGTGAACGCCGTGCAGCGACAGATAGAGGACTCCACTGCGAAGCGACTCGCTGCGAAGCAGCATCGCAGCAAAAAGCCGAACAGTGATGGACGCAGGAACAGGAACCATTTGAATCGAGTGCTGAAAGCTCCGCAGGAAAATGACTCGGGAAGTGACGGGTACCCGAGTTTCCGGGTGACGTGTCACCGAGCAGACGAAAGGAATGTTTCCGTGCCTGGTTTCGAGTCCCCGGAAGCTGCTTGCGAGTTTGGTGGTGCTGTGTTGAACTCTTTTGGTTGGCCCGTGCGGATGAAGGGCTTTGATCTGGAGGTCATGCTGAACATCGTGTATCGCAAGGTACTGGTGGACCCGATTGGTGATGGTGAAGAAGGGCGCAAGAAGCCCCTGGACACGGTTTACGTGGCGCTCAAGTTGAATGATGAGTCCATGTATCAGAGGAACGTGGTGGAGTTCGGGCCGACTACGATGAGAGCGACGATTGCGTTCGGGCTGGTGAAAGCGGGTCGGGTTTCAGTTGGAGACCTGGTGCTGGATCCGTTGTGTGGTTCTGGCGCGATTCCGATTGAGGTGGGTGGTGTGAACAGCATCAATTTGTAGCTGTGTACAGCAGTGTGTTGTCCAAATTCTGAAATTTCTGTAATTTTATGATTTTTGGAAGTGTGAGAGACAAAATTTTGTCTTAAGTACATGTCGTAGGCTTAGAACCACACGAAGTCGAATACCTTCATATTTCGAATACGTACGACTCCCTGTCTGAATTCCCTTTGAAATAATGCATTAAAAGCCTCCCGAACTCAAAAGCGTTCCTCCTTTAACCACGATAATGCAAATTTTCTGGAGACTATTATTTTATTGCCACAGGAAAGCAAAAAGCAATAAAAGGTAACTTGTTGTGTTTTGAAAGGAAGTCAAAGACTAATTAGGAAAATGAACCCTTGCATCCAAGCTCAACATTGTTTCAACTCATTTAAGGCCTAGAATATCGACAATTACAATTACCTGTAATTCTTCTTTCTTTCCTCCGACAAAAATCGAAACCTCCTCAACTTAAGATTTTGTTTCTGGTTCCGTGGAATTCGACTTGAAGAGGTTCGGCTGTATCTTGTTAACATCCTGAATTAATTTTGCCTGGATTTTGCAGGGAGCTATGGCATTTCCTGGGGCTGTGTTTTTCGCAAGTGACAATTTCGACGCAGCGCCTACGAGAACTGTGAAGAACATGGACCACGCAAATTCTACTGTTTCCGAGGATAAATTCCTCGGAGTTTTTCAAGGAGATGCGAAAAGAATCCCTCTTCGAGATTCCAGCTTGGATACAGTTGTCACAGATCTAGTGAGGATTTTGTTCCATCTGTATATTTTCCTTTCGTAACATCAAGAAATACTTTTTGAAACCCGGATTTGGCGCGCGGCGCATAGTCGTATATTTTTCGGTGCTCGCGCGGTTTAAAAATGGATGACCTTCTTGTTTGGGCTAGTTTCGAAGACGAACTGCGTAGAGGAGCATTTATTTGTTGCAGTAATTTTCGGCGCGTGTTTATTTGCAGCCGTTTGGCAAAAGGATGGGAAGCATTTCCGACAACCGGGTGTCTTACCGATATTTCCTGCTGGAGTTTGCCCGAGTGCTTCGCCCAAATAGTGGCACGTTGGTTTGTATCACCTATGACGTCAGATCACTCACGCAGGTGCATATACTCGATAAATATGAATACGATAAAGGGTTGGCCCGACATACGGACGATTCGTCTTGAAACGCAAAAAACATATGCCCCGAAATCTGGGTAGTGTCTCAAGGTATGGACACTTAGCCAACATATCAAGAAAATTGAAAAAACATTATTTTAAGAAATCTTGATGTCTCTTGAAAAAATTGAGCTGATCATATTTACGAAAGTTAAAATTAAATCTTATTACGAAGTTTTTTTTATCCATGTTGCCGATTTTGTGCTTCTCTATTCTGGGTCTGTTTGCATCATGTGTGCACAAAATGTAAGACATGTGCTTGTTTCTGCTTTTTGGGCTCCTTTCCATGCCAGAAGGACAGATTCTGTTGGGTTTTTTTTCTGGAACTTGAAGTTTAGCAAAATATTTTATTCAGATCCTTGGAGGACTTCTCCCAAATTGTTGATGTACAGGAGAACCAATTGAAAATGTTCCCATTGAAGTCTATGGCAAAATGTTGTCCAACATTGGGAAAATAAGGTATAAGAGCTAATTATGTCCACTTCTGTTGGGGACCCACTGTATTTCATTAATATTTGAGTAATAGTACTCTAAGTTGAACCTCAATAAGTCAAACCTCCCAAAGTCAGATTCTTTTAGTCCCTGTCTGAATTCCTTTAGAAATAATAGCCTTAAAAACCTCCCTAACTCAAAGGCTTTTTCTTGAAAACCTTCATAAGTTGAATTTTTGAGGCCTTCAGGTTATTTTATTGGAACAGGAAAGAAAAAAAAATTGAATTTGATGTGCTTTGTCAGTATTTGACTGACAAAATTAGGTAAATGAACCCCTGTCAACTCATTTTAGAAGCAACTTGAGGCCCAGAATATCACAATGTACAATTTAGTGCAATTCTTAAATGTTCTCACAATAAAAATGTGTGCTTCTATAAGTAAAACATCTATAATTCTTTGAAATTCAAAACCTCTGTAAGGTAGAACCTCCTCAAGTCAAATTTGTTCGCTGGTCCCTTGAATTTTGACTTCCTGTGTGTTGAAGGTTTTGAGCCTGGGGAATGTGAAGAAGCTGTGGAGCTGGGTACATGACCACCCTGTGAACATTGGTGGGCTGAAAGGTAAGGTATTCATCTGCCGTCGGTCAAAGGAGATGCCAGAAGAGCTGGATGCAGATTTGAGTGTCAGTTGAGGTCAAATACCAGAGTATCATGTCAAGTGATACTCCGTGATTGATGCTCCTTCCTTGAATTCGGTGGAGATGCTTGAAATTTTTTTTATGTCACCAAAATTTTGATTTGGTTGATAAATAAATTGCATTGCCATCCGACTGACCTTGTCTCTCTGGTTGTGAAAATGTATTGACCTAAGATTGAATCTAAGTACTGTACTGTAATGTCCCCAATTCAGCTAGAAAAGAGGACCAAATCTTCTCATCGACTTCTTGATTATTTTTCTGAAAATAGGGACAACGGCAAGTATATTCAAGGTACAAGGTACTTTCAAAAATGAAGCATTTGGAGGTAAGTTTCCAAATAAAAATTAATTTACTACCAAGAACAACTTTCGATCTGCTCCAGTGTCTCCTGGAGTTTTTGGGTCAATTTAATGGTAAATAGATCGAACTTTACTTTAGATACCAATGAGGATTTGTGAATTGATCATGGTGCATGTGAATGCGTGAGGAATCATAATCCATAAAAAATACTCAGAATATTCTCCGTTCCACGGAATTTCACGGGATATTTTTGATAAAGTGATCAAACTACATAACAGTTCAGAACCGGTGAAGCAAGGAGACCGTATTACTCCTGCTTCTCATGAATTAAAATAATTTTATCAATCCAAGGAGGCTACTGATAGGCAAAATAGTGTATTTCCATTTCCTTGAGTTGTCTTCATAGATGAAAACCTTTATGCTGTCTGTACATACAATTCGAAAGAATAAGGTCATATACAATCCTGTTGAATGAAAAAGATCGTGGCAATTCGTCCATTGTAGATAAGAATAGTATGCGACGCATGCTTGATTTAAGCGTATTGAAGAATAAAAGGGTAATACACTGTAATGGCCAAATTGTATCCCTTGTCCTTGGCGCAACTTGGAATTTCATCAACTGCGATGGAGTTACTTAAAAGAAAATCATGTTTGTTTTGTTTTCAAAAATAATAGCACAACAAGCACAGATGCACTATTTTAAAGAAATGTACTGTACAGTGTGTCCATTAATTGAATGATCTAAATTATAAATCGCACTGTCCCAGGGATTGCATCCTGTTCCTCTTGACCCTTATCAGGAAGCGCGTTCAGAAAGCGTTCTTTCCAGTACCATCTTACTATCCATAGTTCAGAAATACACATGCTCCTTGAAAACAAAGAAGTAATAAAAAATACTGTATTTGTGTGGTTATGACAAGCTTGACCGTATTGCCAGTGATTTCTTTACTAAGGCATCATCAAAAAAAATTCTGATATTGAGCGGTCCTGTTGTCACCTTAAGGGAACATGTTATCTGTCCAAATGGTTAGCTGTGAACCAAAATTTGCTTGCATATTTTTCATCAATTAGCTGATTAAGACTGTCGAGATTAGCAATAACTGCATGATATGTGGAAGCATCAAGTGTTCTGTCGCTCTGTGCCTGGAGAACATCGCTAATATCCGCGTTGGTTTAATTTTAGAGAAATTTGTAGAGCTTCTGAACTCCAGTCAATTTTTTTCCTTTGCTTGAGTGAGAAATGCGGAATCGCGAGCGCTGGTCTTGCGGACGCATGATGTATTTGCTTTTTGACCTTCTTTGACGTTTACTTGTGTTCTTTCGTGCGATCTTCATAGATGTTTCCTTTTTCGTTGTTGCACCAGACCTATCGTCCGCGCGGAAATGAATCGCGATGAATATGACGGGAAAAGCATCAACGCCAAGATGTTCAGATCGTAGTTCCGTTTTGAGGATATTTTCAAATTTCCGTTCATTGTGCGATGGTATCAGCGTTTGAAGCGGATTTAATCCTTTCAGAATGAGTTCGAACCCCGCAAATCGTGAATCTTTTGATCTCGTGTTGCATGTGGCCTTTGTGGGTTTCATGAGGATTTGACGGTGAGTCGCGATGAACGCGGTTACGATTGAGCGTGTTCCTTGATGAATATTATACGCAGACCTATTGGACATCGGATGGACCCGGATCTCGGCGTATGAGTATTTTTTTCTGAATTACCAACTGGAATGACGATGAGCACGGCTGATAGCACAACGTCAGGTAATCTTTCCAATACGGAGGACTCGCTGGCCTGGTCCAACTCGAGCTCGGCGTCCACCTCGAAGCCCGTGTTCGCCAACGAAGAGTCCAATGGGTCCTGGAAAGACGACTCCCTGGAAATGGAAGTGGATGCGAACGGAGTGCAGTGTAATGAATGCAATATCGTGTTGCCCTCGCGTCAAGCATTGCGGAGCCATGTGACTTCAGTGCACGGGTACGCGACGAGTTGCGAGACCTGTGGCGCCGGGTTCGCGTCTCCGGCTGCAGTGAAGAAGCACCACATTTTGACACCCGAGTGTCGGAGCCACAAGTGTGTCGAGTGTCCGAAAACCTTCACGAACGCCTTCCAGCTCAACATTCACACGCGGAGGGTTCATTTGAAGGAGCGGTTGAACGAGTGTCCGCAGTGCAATCGCAAGTTCTTCAAGGTGAATTCATCTTTTTTTTTTTCACCTGTGGTACGGGATCAACTGTTCCGAATATGTTTCCAGGTGTCGGATTTGAAAGCGCACATGAACGTTCATATGGGGTTGAAGAAGGTGTGCGATATATGTGGGAAGGAGTTCCATCATGTGTCGAATCTCACGCGGCATCGGAATGTTCATCTTTGTGAGTTTTTTCTTGAATTTGCAGTGTGAATTTGAAGGCATTCCTGTGTTAATTTATGAATGCTCAGCTTTTGACAAGTGAAATACTCCCGTAGTTTGAGCTAGATCGAAGGAGTCGATGAATCATTCGAGAATTCCTGTATTTTTAATTCTTCGGAATCAGTTCGTGGAATGTTTATTACAGTAAAGCACTCACATCTAAAACCGACTTGTTTTTTTCGTGTTTCTTCGTCAGCCATCAAGCCATATGTGTGCAAATATTGCGGGAAGCGATTTGGACAAGTGAACATGCTGAGGTACCATGTTGCGGCTCATCAGTCAGACAAACCGTTCGCTTGCGTCCATTGCGATGCAACTTTCAACTCCAAGACCCCTTTGCAAAGGCATATCAGGGCCCAGCATGCAGAGGTAATTTTCATATTCCAGAAGTCAAATATCTCCTTATATCTATTTTGTTTTCAAGTCCCTGTCTAAATGATCTCAGAAACAATACATTGAATACCTTCCTAACTCGTAGGCTTTCCCCTTCGAATCTCCGTAATTCTAATTTTGCGGAGGCCTTTTGGCGATTATTTGTTCGATACAGGAAAGAGTAAAGCGATAAAAATGTGTCGTTATGTGTTTTGGAAGGAAGTGAAACACTGATTTTGAAAATGGACCCTTGCCTCCAGATGAACATTGTGTCAACCAGTTCATTCAAGAACTCAAGAAGCAATTTAAGGCCCAGAAAATTCACAAATTGAAATATCCTGGGATTCTTAATTTTCCTGTTAAAATGCTTGTTTTTCCAATTCCCAACCTCCGTAACTCTTTTTTATTTAATTTTCTGCTGGTCCCTTGAAAGTTCGACTGTATTAAGTAGTTTACTTTTTTTGTTCCTGCAGGCACGACAGAATATGAGCTCGCAGGTCAGGCAATACTATTGCTGTGTTTGTGGCGAGAGTTTCGGGCTTTGTGAGGAATACAGAGCTCACGAACTGGGCCACGAAGAGCGTCAAGAGCTCACTTGCACCGAGTGCAAGCGGTTCTATACCGACCTGGAAGAATTCCGAGTGCACAGTTGCGAGGACGTGAAACCAGAAGCTTTGGAGTTGGAAAATAGTCAGGAGCCGGAGCAGCAGCAGCAACAGCAAGAGGTTATTCAACAGCAGCAACAGCAACAGGAGCAAAACGGGAGTATGGTGTTTTACTTGCCCACGAATGCGGATGGCACACCGGATGTGACTGCGTTGGAGGCAGTGGGGAATATGGCGGAACTTCAGCAGGGCGCCCAAGTTGTGCACAATGGTACCCAGTACGTGGTGGCGTTGTTTGATAACGGGGTACTGGATCCCGGGGCCGCCGGCGGCGATGCCCATGTGACGGAACCCAATTCAGGGATGACTTCTGCGGATGGTCTCCCGCAGCACTTGCAGTTACCTGCGAACATGATCTTGACTGACCCCAGGCAACCCGTCGTCTTGACCGAAGACCCTGGTATGTGTTCATTTATTTTTATTTTGTTTCTCAATTTATTATTCAACAAAGACTTTATCTAAACTCTTTATCTTTGGGATCATCCGGAATACGCCCCACATTTAAAAATGCTCAACAGTGGAATTCTGTTGAAACGAATCACGTGACAACGAATTCTTCATCCTTTCCCGGCGACAATAGTGTGAACATTTTGTTGTACTTGAACTAATTTCCCTCTGTAATCTCATTATAACGTACTAGGAGTTTCTGTGTAGGAAGAAATGGCGCAAAAATTTCGTTGTAATGAAGGAATTTTTCTCTATAATCTCGTTACTACTAATTTTTGCCTTGATTATGTTGTCCAAGGGCTGTAGACCATTTTGAGGATAGTTGGAATATCAGAAACCCCAACTTGTGCGTAAATGGAAAAACAATCAAAAATATAAATTCTATTTTTTTGCACAGAAAATTTAGCTCTGCAGGCAGTATGAAGCTCGCATCAAAATTTATTTAGCTTTATTTTAGAATTTAAAAACTGCTTATTTTAGCAAAGAAAATATGTTTGGAAGGATACTGGTCTATTTTAGGGAACACGGAGTTATTTTCAAATAAATGCTATTCTTGCAAATTCATTTTTCGTTTGCTTCAGATCTTACTCCCTTAAGATTAGAATATTTTTAGAAAAATGTAAGAAAGGGAAAATCTAAAAAAAAGTGTTTCACATTCTGAATTCACTCGATTATTTCATCTCAAGAAGTTTGAAATGCGAAATATTCTTCACGAATCTGTTTTTGGAAGTACTTCAAAGCATTTATCACAGTAAAAATCTCGTTGCAACAAGGCGATTGGGACGAGTAAAACAGCTTTGTTGTAAAAGTTAATTTTCATGAGCAAACTCCAATAACATTGCACCTTTTATGCAGGGACTGAAAAACGAATTCATTGTAATCAGTTATTCGTTATTAAGAGTTACGTTGTGTTGATAACTTGATATTATACTGTATTTATTTTCCACAAGATTTCAGTCCAACTCTCATTGTAACACATTGTTGCTGTAACTAATCATTTCTTCCTGTCCCTGGAACTTCGTTGTAATGAGATTTTACTCTATTGGTAAGTTGAAAATAAAGTGCCGTATGATTTCTGTGTGCGTAAGTGATGTTTCTTTATCGTCGCCTGAATGGACAGAAGATTTGTAGCATAAATATACTTGAAGTTGAATCAAGTTCTGTGAGAATTGTTTGCAGAGTAAATTTTTCCGAAATGCGTCTGAATTCTGGGCAAGTCCGGGAGAAAATTTGCAGCTTTTTTTTTGTATTTCAGTTATATTCGTAAAATGAGTATTTTTTCAACGTCTTTTTTCCTAGTCTATTGGAAAGTACATTTTTAACGACTTGTGGGTTGTCATGGGTTATTTTTAACTCGAGATTTTTTTCCCCCTTTGAATGTTCACCAATTATTTGTGATGGTTTCAAGGTTTCTGAATCATTCTTTTACTCTTAATTTACTGTGTACCAGGAATGACTCGATGAAGTTCTTGTTCGATCGCTAGTTTTACGAGTTATTTCTGATTTAAATTGGCGCTATGCCAGAAGGTCCTGTTTGAACTTCGATATGCTTTTGAGTGACATTTCATTGGCCTCTCTTTTTGTTTTCGTCGAGTCTGATTGTTTTTTTCTTCATAATTTGCAGGAGGAGGTGGAGGAACGGCGTTGGAGAAATTCGGAAATGCCTTGGCCGGGATGAATGATGCGGAGTTTGCAGCCGGATTGAAAGGTTCAAGGGAGACGACCAGTTACGTGGAAGAAATTAAAACCGAAGAACATATCTTGTCCCGTGAAGATTTCGATGCCGTGGAAGGATCCAAAGAGGTTCGTGTGGGTTTCAATTTTTGTTGTTGTTGAAAAATGCCTGTTCTGTGAACGCGGTCGGTTGTGATCTTGCAATGGGATTTGGAATTGAAAGACGAGGGTCTGTTTTTGTTTGTTAGTGTCTGTTTTGGCTGTGAGAGAAAAGAAAATTCTACTGCGAGGAACAGAACAAATGAATGGAAAATTCTTGTCGCGATGGAAAAGTTCGTGCAATAATGCGAAACGTCATTTGAATTTGATTCTTCGCAAGTCAGAATATGATGAAGTCGAGTCTGCAGAGCTTTGATGCGTTCTCTCTAAATCTTAAAAAAACTATGTGGAATTGAAAGACGAGGTTTTTTGGTTCTTGTCTGTGCTGACTGTGAATTTAAAAGAAATTTTTTCTGCAAGGAAGAGAAAGAATGAAGGAAATTTTGAAGGGAAAGCGCTTTCCCTTAAAATAACATTGTTAATTTTTTGACTGTTTCCAGCCACTCACCAGAAGACCATGATGAACAATAAAATATGCGTGAGCGTTTTATCATGGGTCCATTGGATCCCAGACAAAGGAATTGAATTGTGCAGCCATCAGAATGCAAGTTTTGAATAAGAACTCAAACTCTCTTCAGAGGAGTTCATTCTCATTGCCGAGTTCATCAATTGGCTGTGAATGAAATGGTTGTAATGGCAGAGTCAATGGTTAGCTCAGAATATTGAATGAGGTAATTATATTTAAAAGGCCCTTTAACACTAGGTTCTGACTTTCCTCTCAAAGAGGAATGAAGGTTTTTATACCCAGGTGCTTGGGCTGTGTCAGGAAGAAATCAGGTGATTTCTTCCTGGCTCATGATTGGCCAATTTTAGGAAAATCAAAGAAGTGATGACCACTTCTTAACCTTGAGTGAGGCTCAGTGAGTTGTGCAAAAACGGGTTTTTTGCAAGACTCACTGGCCTCAAAATGCAGCAAGTTTTATTGTCCGGTTGCGGCTGGATGCTGGAGCTGCGTTGCTTTGGGACGCAAAACGTTTATCAACAGAAAATTGGGAATTTGACATTGTTTAGTCCTCACAAGTCTTTCTCATAACTATCGAATTTCTTCTTTTTAAAGACAAGAAAAATTTGGAACTTCCCTTAAATTTTTTCTTAGATGTACATTATTTTTGAAAAATTCTCAGGTTTTATTTGTGAAACATTTTAAAATTTGCATATTTTGCAGGCCAAAAATTTTGGTTCACTGAACTAATTTTGTGATTTGAGTCATGTAAAAATATTTTTGTATGTGGATATTTTTGTGTGTGGGTCTTTTCTCAAGCAAGGATTCACTGTATCTCTACCAAGACAATTCCATTTTTTTTCTGCTGGTAAATGTCACTGGCAGTCTCTCGAGTAACATTTTATTGCAGCATACGGCATATCGAGTCCCATTTGCTTCCGTGTTTTCGGCAATCTAATACACGGGTTATCTGGTTCTTGGTGAACCTCTCCCGAAGTGGGTTTTTGTATTTTTTCGTTTAATTTTTTTCAACCATTTCTGCTAAACACACGAACCGATTCTTTTGTGGGTAGGTGTCACTGGTGGTCATAAACTCAAGTTCACGATTCCTCATTCGTAGGTCGTGGCTCAGACAGGAGAAGAAGCGTATCACATGATGCAGCGAGAGGAGAATTTCGACGGAGTCGAGCTCCTGAGCTCGGGATTTGCATCGAAGATTTCAGACAAGGACCAGCTGCATCATGCCCAACTTCTCCTACATCCCCAACAGCAGCAGCACGAGCAGCAACATCATCATCATCATGAACATCAGCAGCAGCAGCAGCTTCTTTCTTTGCCCGTAGTGACGGAAACTGGGCCAGATGGACAGCTCACCTACTGTATGATGATTGATCCGTCGCAGCTCGGGCCAGGTGGCGGCGGCATCCAACTGCCCGACGGCAGTTTCGGCTACATTCAAAAGTCCGCCACGGATCCGAATACGTTTGTGTTTTCGGCGGCTGAACCCGGTGTGCCGCAGCACCAGCACGATCAGCAGCACACTGAGTTGGTGGAAGAGAACCACTTTGATGAGGAAGAGGAGGATAATGACGAAACGGTTTTGGATCAGACGACTTTGGAGCAACTGTTGATTGACGGGGGTTTTGCTGATGAAACTGCGGGGATGACGGATCAGGATCGATTTTTCATGAATGAAACTATTGAAGAGTGAGTTACTTGTTGATATGTCTTCGCGAAAGTGGGGGTATTGCGAAATGTGACCTCAACATTAGGACAGTTCGACTTGGAGACACATGAAACTGGAAAAAAATCTGACACAAAATCCGGATCATGGCTCGAGATAGGGCCACTTCGCAAACGTTTTTCAGGATTGTAAAAAAAATATTTTTGAATTTTGATATATCGAACAAAGTGAGCCATTATCTTCATAAAAATTGAAAAAAAAATATTTCACGATAAATATTCTCCCTTTCATAGCAACAAACAGACTGATTTTGTGATTCTTTTTTCGAGAGTTTTTCCCATCATCTTTGCATAGTACTGTATAGTAAGACTTACTCTTGTTCCTTGCTTTTTGAGCTCCTTTTGATGCCAAAAGATCAGATTCTATGTCCTTTTTTTTTTCCTGTATCTTGAGGTTGAGGGAAAGAATTTATATTCAATTTTTCGGAAGATTATTCCTGATTCTCAATGAACAGGAGAACCAATCAAATATGTTTGCATTGAAGTCTATAAAAAAAATTTGATCTGGCATGCAGATGGTCCAACATTTAACAAGTTCTGGTACTTGTCATACTCAATTCTAAAATCTTTGAACCAATTTCAGCAGAATTTTTTCAAATGGAAACAGTTTCGGCGTGTATCTTACTGGGGAATAGGATTTTATTGAAAATTTTTTCTGAAAATTCTGGGTGTGCATCCTATTTGAGGACACGTGATGCTTGGCAAGAGCATTCATCGCCTATTTCCCAGAAAAAATTAGCACTGACTTTTCTGGAACTTATGACCCTCATTATAAGGAAACAATTTTAAATTGTTGACACGTGATGCTTGGCAAGAGCATTCATCGCCTAATTCCCAGAAAAAATTCGCACGGACTTCTCTGGAATTATGACCCTCATTATAAGGAAAAATTTTTCAATTGTCCCCTGGAGTTGGTTGTAACGAGATTCTTTTTTTTTATTTTTTATAGGGTTGCCTCTGGAATTTTGCATCAGGAATCTCCAGTGTCGGAAAACGGCGACGACGTGTTGGTCCAAGAAACCGGTGAACTCAAGTGCCCGCATTGCGGGAAGCGCTTTGGTCGCAAGTACACGTTCAAGCAGCATTTAGGGATCCACGATCCCGCACTGCACATGTACCGTTGCGGACTGTGCAACAAGTCCTTTGCGTACAAAACCACGCTGAAGAAGCATTGTTTGGCCGTGCACAAGTGTTTGCCGGACGTGCTCATGGGCCGAGGACTCGTCACTGCCGACCCCAGTGTCTGCGGGGACATTGTGGCTGCCGTCGGCATCAAGAAGGAGAAGCTCGAGGATTCGGAAGACGTTGCTCAGGTTTGGGCATCTACCGTATTGCAGATATACCGCGTATACAGTGGGACCCCTTAGATGCGGACATAATTGGTGGTGCATGGACCTTGTTCCTATGTTAGAATGCACGCATGTTGGACCTTGTTTTCCCGAAGACTTTATTGGGACTATTTTTGAATGCATATTTTAACTAGTTTAAAAAAAAAAGCCCCCCCCCCCCCCAAAGTTGAAGAATATACATTTTTGCTCAACTTCAGCAAAAGATGCAGGTAAAAATAAATGTATGGAAGAAAACCACACAGAATCTGATCTTTTGGCATCAGAAGGAGCTTGAGAAGGAAAGAACAAGACTTGCGAAACTGTTGAATAACATTGTGTGCTGCACTGTTGTTGCGCACATGATGGGAAAAAAGCTGAAAAAAGCACAAAATTAGCCTGTTTTTGATAATGAATTTGGTTGATTTTACAATGAAATCTATTTTTATTATTTTTAAATGTTAATACTGTAGCTCAATTTCTTCAAGAAGTACAAAAATTTAGAAAGAAAGATTTTCTAAGTATTTCAGAAATCTAGGAAATTTCTAAGTCATTGTCTGGATGTCAGGGGCAGATTTGTTCAGTTCTAAATGTCCCTGAGTTGAATTGTCCATATATCTGGGTGTTAATTTTTAAAAAGGCTTTCCTAGTTATTGAGATGTCTTCTGCTTTGGAGGGCATCCAAATGCAACCACCCACTTACAGGTGAATTCAGATATGGAATTGTCAAAATTATCCTTAGTATGTGCATATCCTTTTCAGGAATAACCTAATGATATCCCTAGAAAAATATACGTTAATTTTTCTGATTTTGAACTATTTTTCATTCAGGGCAGGACATTTTTTGTGGTACTAAGTATGTTTGACACTAAAGAAAGGTTTCCTTCACGAGCAATGGATGGAGATTTGTTCCAAGAGAATTTGTGGCACTGGGCAGAGGTGGTATTAAATCAAGGGTTGTCTGTATTTTCTCTCACAGGTATCTTTAAAAAGGAATTTTCACACAACACAATCAGCAGATGAAATTGCCAAGAAGTTCATTATAAACTTGTTTTCAAAGACCACCGCAACGCTTGCAATGCTGCAGAAAACTTTTCACACAGAATGCTATCACGGGCATTGTGACATACTCAAGTGCTTTTCTCACTCAGTATTTGACATAGAAAATTTTACTCAATCTTAATTCAAAGATGATGATGTTTTCCTAACTTTTTGTGATCACATTAAAATTGATCCAGCTGATAGCAGTGCTTACTTTTGTCAAACAATACAAGATTTATATCTCAGTGATGCACACAAGCTTGTAGTGGATCTGAGAGTTCAGCAAAGCTATTTTGGGGATTCATTGCTGAATTTCATTTTGCTACAGAGCTTTTTGTTTTGATTTTGAGGAAATTTTGCATAGAAAAGGTTCTCTCTTGCCTGAATTTGATTATTCTCTTTGTGACTGGCAGGACCATGGAAAGAAGATCCCAGAGAAGAACCACAGGTGCGACACCTGTCCGAAAGCCTTTGCCAAGAAACATGATCTCGTTGTACATCAAAGGTAGGTGTCGCGTGTTTTTCATCGCATGTCTGCTCTTTTTGTCTTCACGATGTGCAAACAATTGTATTCCTCGTCTTCCGTCTCTTTTTTTTTCCTGTTGTTTTGATGTCGCACAAACACCGAACCCTATTCCTCCTCCCACCCCCGGAATTCCGCAGGTCGCACACGAAAGAGTTCCCGTTTGCGTGCTCGGGTTGCGCTGTAAGGTTTAATCACGTGAGCCACGTGAAGCGGCACGAGAAGTCTTGCAAAAAGCTCTTGGCTGTGGCGGCAGCGGCTCAGAAGGAAGAGGAAGACGCGGCGGCGGCGTTGGCGGTGGCGGCGACGACTGCCAGGAACGGCAAGGACAAGGAGCTGTTTCCGGAATGCTTCATTTGTCAGCTGGACTTCGATGACGTGGCCAAGCTGCTGGAGCACATGGAGACAGTGCACGATATCACTGTCGAGTCGTCCAAGACCTCTGGCGGTGGCGTTGTGGAAGTTTCTGAGACCCTGGGGGCAAGTTGATGCTTCTTTTGCTATATTTTGGTGTGTTTGTGTGTGATGTCTCTTCATTTTTCCACCTTGTGCACATTCATCACTTGCTGTGCCTTTTTTTTTTCTTCATGCGAGCATCCAGCTGCATTCTTTGTGATGAAATGTGATAAATTAAGAAGAAGAAGCACCCAGAATTATATCCCGAACTAGTTGTCGTGAAGGACTCAATTCTGGCGCGTTGAAGTGACACCTAGTTGGACGTCAGCGTAGCTCATTCAAAAGAAGGGTTCCTCATTCGTGGTCCCGTATTCCGAATGCCATTGGTTGTTCTCAGTAATTTTGTAGATATCGCCTGAATTTTTTGTGTGTGTAAATCAAGTTGATTATTTTATTTCAAGTGTGGTTTACAACAACGAAAACCGCGAATAATAATAATGATACAGTAAAGATAGGAAATGTCAGCATTGGTAAATCTTTTGAAAAAAAAATTAGGCTCTTAGATGTTCAGAAAAAATTAGGCATTCAGACAATACCAAGGTGTTAAACCCTTGTTTTTATTTCTCAATTTTTCATCTATTTATAATAATATTAATTTTAGAATGTGGGAAGGTCATTGTTCCAGAGACACAAATTTCAATTTTGTAGTTGTTCATACATTTTCAGCACTCAGGAAAATCATTAGACAATGCCCACTGTAAGAGGAAAATTTGACGTGTTGTCGTGGAGTTGAGTGAAACAATGTTTTCGAGAATCTGGAAAAAAATAGCAAATCCCCCGAAACATCAAAGGAAAATTGATTTGTTCTATAAAATATTTTCAAATGTTGAAAATACGTGCAGCATTAGAACAGCCCTTGTATGTATGGAGGTGAATCTGATGTTTGTGATGAATTCATTGATTGTTCAACTGGAAGACCTGTTATAGCTATACTGTATCATCATTTTGAAAGGAGAAACTCTGATGAAGTATGTTTCATGCACAGTATCTGAAAATATAATCAAGCATGAATACCTTGTTTAGTCAAGTACCACATGCACCTTTTTCTCAAAATTGACAGGAAGAAAATGGGGGTTTGTTTCATAGGCAGGTATTCAGTTTTAAAACGTTTTAAAAGGTGTGCATTATACAGTGTATGGAAACTTAGACAAATTATAGCAAAAAAAGGTTTCAGTGAGAAAAATTGAGCATTGAATGAGTTCAGGCTTGATCAGTGTCTGAATGCTATTCCTGGTGTATTTTTCAATATTGCTATTCTGAAGTCATTTTATCAAAATTTTTGGCAAACAAAAAAAAACTGAGAGTGTCTCTTGCTCAAGGACATCTAGGTAATACTGTGATAAACCAAATACAGTTGAACCTCTCTTAAGTTGAACTTTGAGGGACCAGCAAAAAAATTCAACTTGGGGAGGTTTTGAATTTATCTACAATAAAAAGCCCTTTTGTGTTGGGAAACATATAAAAATTGCTCAAAATTGTAAATTTGAATCTTCTGAGGCTGAAATTACTTCTTAAATGAGTTGAAAACATCCTGAACTTGGATGAGGCA
Organism: Notodromas monacha; assembly: GCA_905338405.1. Classification (NCBI taxonomy): domain Eukaryota; kingdom Metazoa; phylum Arthropoda; class Ostracoda; order Podocopida; family Cyprididae; genus Notodromas; species Notodromas monacha. The sequence goes on from CAJPEX010000471.1 coordinate 55,256, forward strand.
GGGTTCATTTGCCCAATTGAGTCTCTCACCTCATTTTAAAACAAATCAATTTATGTTTTATTGCATTTTTTCTTTCCTGTGTCAAGAAAATAAAAGCCAACAGGCCACAGAAAATTTAACTTATGGAGGTTTGAGGGAAAAAGCCTTTGACTTAGGGAGGTTTTAAATGCATTAGTTTGAAGGGGATTCAGACAGGACCCAAAAAAATTTGGAATTAGGGGGGTTTTCAACTATAGGGAGGTTTGAGTTATTGAGGTTCACCTGTAACAACTTGTATTTTAAGTGACTCAGAATATGGAAACGCCTTGAAGCTGAAGCGACATCAAAATTTATAAAATCCTCAGCGCGCTTTGAAAAATTCACCAAGTATTTTTTTTATTGTATGCATGAAAATTGATCCTCCTTATTGCTGGAGGTTTTCTTGGACATAATGCAATGTCGCCTGAATTATGTGACATGAAGGTCAAGTTAGGTTATCTTCTCTCATCAGTTTCACCTGTCGTGGTCGTAAAAAAACAAGGCGAAAACTTCTCCATTTCTTTATTCATTCGAAAAGATAGAGAAACGAAAACAAACAATTTTTTGAAGTTGTGGTGATGATTTCAGTGAGCATTTGGAGGAGGCGAGTTTTAGTTCATTCCGGACTATTTACAGACCTTGAAGCCGATGACGCACGAATTTTTGAACGGGGAAACGGATGAAGACGAGAGGAGAAGATTTAGCAGACTTGAGCGTAAGCAGACGGAAGAGACGAGTGGACGACGAGAAGAAGATGATCAAGAAGAAGAAGATGACGACGACGACGACGAGGAGGCCAAGCCCTGCGTGCACGACGCGACGACGGCGACGGCTCTAGCAACGCCGTCGACGACGACGACGATTCCTCTGATGGCGCCGTCATCATCATCACTGTTATTATCTTCGTTTGAGCCGACGCCGTTGTTTGTCACTCGACCGAAGCAGCAGATGCACCACCACCCACAACAACAACAGCATACGTCGTTGTTGTCGCCGTCGACGACGTCCTCGGTCGGCGTCCAGTCGGAACTCGGCGAGTTCTCGCTCAAGACCATCAAGCCGCGAACGGCGTCGTCGTCGTCATCGTCGAGCGGATGTTGTTGCAAAAACAAGAACTCGACGGGATCGAGGGACTGCAAACCCTTGCCTGACGTCGGTGTCGCGACGTGACGTGACCTGACCTGAAGTGTTGTGTCTAAGAAAAAAAGAAGGAAGAAAAAGGGGAGGTCAGATGCGATGAAAGAGAGGGAGAGAGAGATAAAACAGAATCCGTCCCCCGTTTTTTTTGTTTTTTCTCGTGTCCCCTTGTGTCCCGGATTTGCACGAGTGGCTGTTTTTGTGATCATGGCGTCCACCAGCACGCGCGGTGCCACGAAGGTTTATTTTTCCACCTTGCTTTTATCTTTTTTTGTTTTATTTTTATTTAGGGTTTGCACATAATCGAAAGAAATGTTTTTTTTGTGCGCTAGATGTTAATTGTTGTTTTTTATTGAGAAGAAGAAGAGATCGTTCGTGCAGAATTTGCCAAACAAAGTATTGGAAATGCTGGACCACTTCTGGAAGAAATGTGGGTGGGGGTGTCCAGAGTCCGTGATTTGATTTGATTTTACATAGGTGTCGCTCGAATTTTAATGTAGGTTTATTGACTTGAATAATACGCGCCCCTGAGTAAGACGCGTACCCCATTTCCAGTAACTCAATATTTCAAAAATGAGAGCTCCCAAATTTCAATTTAGACATGAATTTGACTAATTTTAAATTGTTTCCATAGAAATACGTTTTTCATTTGAACTTGTTCGAAAATTTCCGAAAAAGAAACAAGTATAATGTTCACCTAAATTTCTAAAACCCGTCAACAAAATTGTACCAGCTCATGTCAATGTGCACTGCCCTGTTTTCCCTCTTAAATTTGAGGGAAAATGTGCATATGGTATTCAAGTGGATAGAGTATATAGATCAATAGGATTAATTCAGATGAGATGAGATGCGGTGAGGTTGGTACAAGATGGAGGTGACACCTGGCGGACGTCCCCGTTAACTGGAATTAGTTTCTCGGTTTTCATTATTCGTGATCATCATTTTCTGTAGCACTGTTATTTTTAAAATTTGTATGTGTTTAGCGTTTGACAAAAGATGATGGTTATTAACTGACGTGAACTAGTTTTAATCCGATTTTGAATTTTTGGATGTTAAGCTCAAGACTTTTTGTTATTTGGTGAGAGACAAAAATTTTACGCTCAATTCAAGATTGAATCTGAATTCGCGGTTCCACTTACAAGTATGTTTATCTTGTATGATTGCTCTCTTCGTGTTAGTGCTTGAACATATTTTTTTAACAAATTGATTTATTTATTTTTGTGTTGGTGCTGAGTCTGAGTTTTGGTCGGTAGGAAGAGAAGCGAAGTACAGTACAAGTTAGGGTGTTGATTTGCGTTGGTAAGTGAAGGAAGTATTTTGTGCGCGGAAAGGAAGCAAACGCTGTGTTTATCTGGTAGATTTTTTTTTTCTTCTGTCTGAAGCCTTCGGATCTCAAGCCTTTTTTTTGGGGGGTTCACCGGTTTTTATATTTTTCCATAATATTTGTGTTCGAAGCATTTGTTTTCAGCCCGGAATTTCCTGTCTTGTAGATTTTCATGGGAGGATTGGACGAGTTTAATTTGATGGACCCCACATCGTGAAATTTTTTTTTTTTTTTTTTTGATTGGCCGACTTTGAAAATTTTTTAGTTGTGGAGAAAAATCTTCTTCCAGAAGTGGTCTTCATTTTATTTGTTGTCGTAATCGTGTTTTGCGTGAAGCTGATTTCGAGCGAGGCTTTTAGCCGAATTGAAAGGCAGCTCTTCTCGCCATTTTTCTCTCGTTTGTGTCTCGCTGCTGGTTCGGAGGGGATTTTAGGTCTGTGTGTTCTTAGTTTCTAACAAGCTTTCTTTTCTTTTTTTTTCTTGGTAAATGCCAACTGGGATAGTTGAGAATTTGTTTGTCTTATGCTAATCACAAATGGATGACTTCTGGATCTGTTTCGGGGACCAAAAGCTTGCTTTTTTCGTCTCTCGTAATAATACTGTATAATGATAAATATCTTATCTAATATTCGTGATTATCTAATATTTAAGCTTTTGACGCATGAAATTGAAGTTGGAAAGGTTGGAACCGTTTTTTTGTTGCTGAAGTTCAGTTTTTTAACCTGTGTGAAACTGCTTTCGTCATTAAAGACTGATGAGTGTACAAAACACGAAGGAAAGCCAAAGTGAAGAAAATTAACCTTGTCTTTCAAGCATGAATAATTGGTCGGAAGTGTTTCGCTCTTTTTCAAAAATTTTTTTTTTGTTCTTCGGGGAACATTCCGAGAATGATTTTTTTTAATTAGGAGACTGCCCTGCTCAGTTGTGTTGCCGCCCAGTTGTTCTATCTATATTCTGAACGTGTGGTGAGGAAGAGTTTGAATGTCCATTTGTTGTACAACGGTCTCAAAAAGAAACGGAACTTTCGTTGTTTTTTTTTTTAATTGCGCACAAAAAAATTTTTGAGCGAAGAGATTTTCGGAGAATTCGCGAGCCGGACGTTGTAACATTTTCACGGATAATTTTTGTTGGTGCTGCAAAAAAAAAAAAGGAGGAGAAGAAAAGAAAGAGGATGAGACGAAGGTATTCAATTACTTTGTTCGTGTTTTTATTGTATTTTTTTATGTGTGGAGTGAATTCTTATTCTTTGTATGATTTTTTTTTCTTTCGTGATTGTATAACTTGAGTTTATTGTTTTGTTTCAGGTCTGTGACTTTTGTTGTGGTTTGTGTTGGATTATTTGTGACACGGACATGGCGGAAACGTGCAACTCTTGAGTCAACTTTCGCGCCATCAAGGTTATTGAATATGTATATATGTATTTTCAGCGTTTTTCCCTGAGTGGTTTGACAACTTGTGTGTGTGTCAATTTGTTGGGCACACTGTTGAATCAAGTGGTCAAAATTGAGTGTGTTCACCCCTTGAACTCAAAAGGCTTTATTTGTGTCAAAAAGGAAATTATGTCTTTTTTGTTTAATTTGGAGAAATGTAAATGTCTGACCATTTTTCTGCTGATAAATTTAGAAGCGAAAGCACCTTTTTAATTGTCAATAAGCTGTTCTGTAAATGAATGAAAAAAGCTGGAGCATGTGTGACCCCCCCCCCCCTCTTTTTTGTCAGTCACAAAAAATTTGTAATTTGACAAACTTTTTGTCATGTATTGTCAGGGAGCTCTTAAGAGGAAATGTTGAAATAATCTTGTTATAACAAATTTCTCAATTCCATTAGAGCAAACTTTTATGAGGAATGATTGATAGATTCTCCAGGTTGAAATTTCCTAAGGCAGGTAAAGTCTGAAATTTCTGATCTCAAATGTGACTGATGGGTTCTTGTAGCATGGAAAGAATCTGTAATCAATGACAAGCATTCTTCCTCCCAACATTCTCCCAGAAGGCAGAGATTAATGCTACTGATGGAATGAATGATCAACGCTTTTTTTCAGAAGATTTATTCAGTTTTACAAACAAGAATTGAAAATCTTTAGAATGCCAGAAAATCAAGGTCAAATCGATTATAGGCAGGCATGATGTAAAAAAAGTTTTTGTCACAAATTTTGAAAATCTTGCTACAACAAACTATTCAGTATTCGGTGACAAACTTTTTCTGAAGTTTCTAAGTTTGTTGTAACAAAATGTTACTGTGACTAATCAAGTGGTGTGTGTGACTTGAGCTGCCAAAATTCATAAAGCATTGTGATGAATCCCAGCAATAAATATAAAAATCCTGTTGCAGTTTTATTATGAGAAATTTTTCTGGTCAGTGAAAGGGAGGAGCTTGCACAAGACCACGACCCAATCTGGAAACTAATTTTTTTTTCTTCATGAAAATACACTTAGTTTGTCAGCCTTCTGAAGGTCGATTCCATTGAGTATAATAGAATAGGGTGATTTGAAAAATAATTAAAGACCATCTCATCATTTAGAAATTGACCTCAGTGAATGGGAGGAGCTTAAAAAGGTCAATACTCCCCATATGCAGAAGCCTGTCTGGATTGGCTAGTTCTTCCCAAAAAAATAATAATGGAAGAAAAGGCTGCTTAAATGGATGGACTAATTATATGTTTCTTCTTCTGAATTAATTTCTTAAGGGAGTGGGAGGAGCTCCCCATTTACCGTTGTAATAATTACGCGTACCATAATTTACTTGATTGCCCTTTGAAGGGCTGCTCGTTGCTGTTGTTGAGTAAATAACAGTGGAAGAAAAGTCATTAACGGAAAGGACTAGAGCAAAATTAGGCCCTTCTTTCCCCTTCTCTCCCCCTCTTTAAATAATTTTTCCCCCGTTTCTCACGTGACAAAAGTGTGGTGGTTCATCCGAGTGACCGATTTTTGCGGAAATTCTTGCATCTGTGTATGATTTGTTCTTCTTCCTCTTCCTGTCTTCGTTTTTTCTGGACACTACAAAATAAAAAAAAATAAAACAAAATCCGCGTGCAGGGAGAGTGAGAGCAACACGGTGAAGTGTTGAAAAGCAGGGATAGATCTTTTCCCATTCGATGGGGAAAGATTACTACAAGATCCTGGGGATCGCGCGAGGGGCGTCCGACGATGAGATCAAGAAGGCGTACCGGAAACTGGCGCTCAAGTATCATCCGGACAAGAATAAGGCGGCGGGTGCTGAGGAGCGTTTCAAGGAGATTGCCGAGGCCTACGAGGTGCTGAGTGACAAGAAGAAGCGGGACATTTATGACCAGCTGGGCGAAGAAGGGCTCAAAGGTGGACCCACCTTTTTTTTTCTTCTTTTTTTGTTGTTTTTTTTTTTTTAAATGGATCATGAGTTTCGAGACTTTCATTATGTATTCCATTATTATTTTTTCATTATCCATTATTTTTTTCAGTATTATTTTTTCATTATTTTTATTTTTGGTATTTTCCTGTTATCTCTGTACCTCATTCCTAGACTGCTCTACCATCCAGACAAATCTTTAGGATGAGTTCATAATCACGACAACCTACCAGAAACTGTGAATTTTATTTTCCTGCATTCTGCTGAAACTGATTTTGGGAGGTGCTTAGGTAAAGTTAGGTTGGGTCAGGTTATGTTAGTTACAAATATCTTTTAACTAACATAACCTGACCTAACCTAACTTTACCTAACCGCCTCCCAAAATCAGTTTATTTCAGCAGAAACCCAAAGGAAGCAGAAACTCATTTTGGGGGGCAGTTGGGTGAAGTTAGGTTAGGTCAGGTTAAATTGGTCAGAGGGAAGGTACAGAGATAACAGGAAAGTAGGTACAGAGATAATAGGAAAGTACATTATTTTTCATTATTTCATTAATTTTTTCATTATGTATTTACGCAAATTTCACAAGCACCCCGCTTTTTTTAATTTTATTTCATAATCTCTAAAATTGTAGGGGTTGGGGTGTATGGTTATATTGCACACTGTACAAGAGTTGGTTCATGAGTTTTGAGACTTTTTTATTGGATTTTTGGATGTTTTTAAAATTCTTGAAAAAGACTCATACTTTATATACACAAATTGCATAAATATGAAAATATCACCCCCTCCCCATTGAGCTAATTGGAAATGAAGGGTTGTGACGTGGGTGGAGAAATCTGGTGTGGGTAGCTAAAAGTTTTTGCTTATCATGCAGTAAAGTTACATTTTTCTCTCACAATGTAGCTACAATAAAATCCCAAATGAGCTACATCAGAATTTTTTTTTTTTTTACTGTCAAACCTACTCTAGAAATAATCAAGGTCGCACGCAAGTGGGACAACCCTCGTATTTCCGTAAATAAGTGAAAATGAAGTACGTGTGAACGACGCTATGAATTGTGAATCAGTTTCCATTTCATATTCGTGTATCGTTTGTTATGAAAAGTTTAAGATGGGGATTTAATTAGATTCATCTGACGAAGAAGACTTCATCAATTGGAATAATTTTGTTTTGCAGGCGCCGGAGGAGCGGGAGGCGGCGCGGGTTCGAATTACCACTACACGTTCCACGGGGACCCGAGAGCCACGTTTGCGCAATTTTTCGGCACGTCGAATCCATTCGACACGTTTTTCGGCAGTGGTTCCAGCTCTGGAAGGTTCTTCACCATGGACGACGAGGAGATGGAAGATCCTTTTATGAACTTCGGCGGCGTCCGTGGCGGTCCTTTCAGGTCAGCTTTTGGACGCCGTTCTTCTCGTGGTGACAATACAGTACGAGAGTTTTCGTGCGAAATAACTGCACAATTCTGAACTGAAGTGGTTCACATTTCCCCTTCTTAAAGGGTTGGTGGTTTATAAAAAATAAATAAAAAAAGTACTTGTACTTTATTATGAAAATTAAGTGTAATAGGAATTAAAATTGTTATGCTGCTTGAAAACAATCAAAATAATTACTAAATCTGGGTAATTTTCCCAAACAGAAAATTATTTCAGTGTTTTGTTTGCGTTTTATTTTTTATTAATTTGAGTATGCTTGCAGAAACTGGAATTTTTCCAGCAGACTATTGAAGACAAAATGAGAAGAACTAAAATGAGTATCTTTTAAGTTGATCTTCGATCTTCAAGTCATGATTTTGGCAGACAGCGTTTTTGACAAGGTTTCGATTTTGTTCTCTAATTGGGCAAGATTTGCTTTTCAAAATAAAGTAAATTGTCACGTTAATGAAGGTTTGACTGTACTGTATTTCTTACTCCAGTTTGCTAGCATTGTAAAATCCCGAAATAAAATTTCTAAATTCTTGTTTTCAGTTCCTTATCTTTTATTTATTTTTTGCCCCCTTTCATTTGGATTATTACAGTTATTGTTCACAACCTTCCGCAATATCAAAGGGATAATGAGTGTGTAGTCTTATTGTTATGACTACACCATGAACAGCTTTTCTCAGTTCCCTCAATATTTTTTTTTATTTTGTTACACTTTCTTGCGCTTAATGCGCAACTCCACCTACAATTCTATTGCAATCTGGAATACCTTTCTAAAGCATACCCTTTTCTTTTGTTGAGTGTGCAACAATGTATGTTGACACCTATCCTAATTGGTTGCTATGTGCATTATAACCTTTTTTCTCTGAGGTTATAAATGCATGCTACACAAGCATCTTATCACTGAAGTCTGCCATGAAACCTTGTCCATGTTGATTTGCCCTGCAATACAAATAATCACTGTGTGAAAAGGATGAAAAACATATACTTTGTCAAATTATTTTTTGTACTCTTTGAAAGCATGCAGAAAACAATTTAAACCCTTGAGACTCTTGAAAGGTTCAATTCAGTTTAACATTACTTGTCAGCAAGTAGAAGTGACATTGTTGTGTTAGCAATTGGACATCAATGATTTGTATTTGTTTAAGCCAGTTGAGATAATAAGTGTCTCTGATTGATAAAGATCATGTAAATTGCTAAATTTTCTTCTTTTCTTAATTTTTCCTATACATACAACCCTTGCATTGTATTAATGGAAGCTTGTGGGTGTCACCTGATTTACTCAGCTGATCCTTGACCTAATGTTGGAATACAGTGAAATCGTGTTACAAGAAATACCATAACAACAAATATTTCAGTATAACAGACTTTTTCTCAAGTCCCAACCAAGAGCCCATCAAGTTCATATAAAAACAATGTCATTATAAGTTTATAAAAAACTTCCCAAATCCAGTATAAAAAAACTTTCTTGAAGAATATTTGATAAATTCTCCAGCTAGAAATTTCATGACTAAGGCAGGCATAGTCTGACATTTCTGAAATCAAATTTAACTTATGGATTCTTGTAGCATGGAAAGAAGCTGTAATCAACAACCAAGTGGTTTCAAACAACATCCTCTCAGAATGAAGAGATTTTTGCAACTGATGGAATGTATGATTGAAGTTTAATTTTTTCAAAAGATCACTCAATTTTTTTTTCAAATTGTAATAACAAATTTGTCAATGCCAGAAAAACAAGATTTATTGATAATAGGCAAATCTGATTTGAACATATTTCCAGTCATTAATTCTGAAAATCTTGTTAATGAAAATAATTTCAGTTTAACAGCCTTTTTCTGAAGTCAACAAAAGTTTGTTGTAACAAGATTTTTATTGTATTTTTTTCCAGGTCGCATTCTTTCACGACGGGTTCGCCGCATTTGGGAAGAACGAAGACGAAGGCCCAGGACCCGCCGATTGAGTACGATTTGTACGTGGCACTCGAGGATATTGCCAAGGGCTGTGTGAAGAAGATGAAAATTTCGCGGAAAGTTACCGGCCCTGATGGCTCGCAACGGAGGGAGGACAAGGTTCGATGCGAATTATTATCATTTTTTTTTTCAATTTTGCACAACCCTACATAAGTTTGTTGATGGTTCTATTTTTTTTCTGCTGCGATCGCTTGGAATATTGAAAATTGCGCAGGTGTTGACAATAAGTATCAAACCCGGGTGGAAAGCCGGAACCAAGATAACTTTCCAGAACGAAGGTGATCAGGCCCCGCACAAGATTCCGGCTGACATAGTTTTCATCATTCGTGACAAGCCTCATCCTGTGTTTCACCGAGAAGGAAGCGACATTCGCTACACTGCCAAGTTGACCCTTAAACAGGTGATATTTCTTCCCTTTTTTTTGTTGTGGGTTGTTTAGGATTTTAGGGAATTTTTCCGTGTAATCTGAATCAGTGTTCTCCAACCTCTGTGGGCATGCAGACTGGCAAATCCTTTCTTTTAAAAATTATTCTGCAGGCCAGCAAAGTTTCATAAATTTTGTGCAGACTTGCCACAGTTTGACCTGAATGTTATTAGGTAGGTAGGTAGATGCAAGAAAAATTCAGTCCAGAATGTCAACAAACAATTATAAAGGTGGTCTTGGAGAAAGGTTTCTCAGAATGAAAAATTAAGATAATTGATCTCAGCAGGTGGAAATTTGTCTGAAGTGTTATCAGGAGAAAAGCCAGCTTTTGTTTTCATTGGATAATCCAACTGCTGTTGCCCTTCTGAAATTTTAGGTGAAAAGAATAGACTTCTTTGGATTCCCCAACAACTTGGGCAGTGACAACTTTCACAGCAACAACCCCCAAAGTTTTTTTTCCTACTAAAATTTTGTTTTAAATTTAAGTTCATGCAAATACAAATACTTTTTTGCATATACAGTACAGTAGATTCTGTTTGGTCCTACATTAATTGTATGCATTTTTCATTTTGTAAATTTACAAAATGGGGCTTGAGAACATAAAAAGTGCCAGGATAAATTTCAGAAAAGTCTCCCTGGTTTTTTTTGTCGTGGATGAGCAGGATTCTGTTTGTAACTTTTTTTCAATACTTGTGTTTTCCATCTAGTCAAGGATTATTCTGATGCATGGAAAAATTATTCAGGTGAAGTTAGTCAAATTAAATTGGTCAACTTTGGGATGGTCATGTATATGCAATGAATTTGCGCATAATATTTGCCACATGCATCAGAATTATGTGGCTTTTGATAAATTTATTATGCTGAAATTTTCCTGCGGACCACGGGTTGGGGAACACTGATCTAAATCATTTTGTATGTAGTGAGAAAAAAATATTTTGGCATAGGGACATTTATTTTTCCATAAAAAGGGCACAAAAAGGCCCAATATATGGACACTGACTTGACATGAGGACATTGCATGATACAATTGCCAATAAATTTCACAAAAATTGACTTTTATTTGGCTTGATTGCAAGAAACAAATATTTCTCCCATCATTTTCCCATCCATTCAGCTAATTAAAAAATTTCCTTTTGCATAAAGGGACTTTCAACTCTCTTTGTGACTTGGATGTTATTTTTGTAAATGCCAACATTTGAATGTACAGTACAGAGATACACTATTGAATGCTCCAAATGTTCTTATTGAGTTGAAAATATATTCAGTGAATCAAATTCAAGGGGCAAACAATTTTTTTTCATGGAATTCTGAAGAATATTTCTTCGAAAAAACAGCAATTAAAAATTATATATTGTAAGTCTATGGGAAAACAAGACTTGACTTAGGGACAATTCAACTTAGGGAACTCTTGATGCACCAATCATGTCCACATGTGGGGTTCTCACTGTATTGTTGTTGTTTTCAGGCCCTGTGTGGTGCCACAGTGGAGGTGCCCACGTTGTCGGGTGCCAAAGTGCCTCTGAACTTTGACGATGCGGTGATATCGCCGAAGACCACGAAGCGGCTACCTGGACAGGGTTTGCCGCTGCCCAAGGACCCGAGCCGGAAGGGCGACCTCGTGGTCACTTTCGACGTGGATTTCCCCACCTCTTTGCCCAAGGCAGTGAAGGAATTCCTGCGCGAGAAATTACCAGCTTGAGAAGGCGAATAATAAATGCTGACAAGCCTGAGAGCAGCAAAAATGAAGAAGAAGAAGTGGAGCAGAAGAAAGATTATGATGATGAAGAAGAAGCGAGAGGAATTTCCTCCCAACAGTGTCTAACCCCCAGGTCGTCTCGAGTGTCGGTGTCTCCGTTTGTTCGGTTTCTTTTCCGTCTTGTGTCGAGAGCGAAAATAATTCTTGCAATTGCTTTTTTTTTAAACCGAGTTTCTTCTTTTCCTTTCTTATAAAAAAAATAATAATTTGATCGAAATTTTGAGCAGCGTTTCAAAAATTCCCGAAGTTATTCCGCGACAATTTGAGTTCTTCTCTGTGACGCGAATTATTCCATTGTTGAAATCAAAGCCAAATTACAATACTTGGCGTACTTACGTTTTTAAATTTAAATAAGAAAGAAAAAACTGAGAAGAGTGAATTGCAGTTGTTCATATGACCGAAACAAATTATTTTCTGTGTACCTGATCCAAGTTATTCCGCATTAATTTGAGTTCTTCTCTGTGGCGCGTTTTCTTTCATGGTTGAAATCAGCCTGAACTGCGTTAAATACGCACATTCGTTCTGAAATTTCAATTAATTTTTTTTAGTGCTAATTTTCTTCTATTACTTGAAAAAAAAATGGATCGAATTTCGAGTCGAAAAGTTTTCAAATGCTCATGATGGAAAGAATTAATTTTCCGGGAACTTGATCGAAGTTATTCCGCAATAATTTCAAGTTCTTCTCTGTGGCGCGAATTTTTCCATTGTAGAAATCACCGCGAATTACAATACTTCGCATGATTACGCGTATTGAAAATTAAATGAAAAACACCGAGAATTAGGCTACAGTATTTAGAAGCGATTTCCCGACGACTGGGAATGGATTTTATTGATTATAATTGAAGTTCGTTCTTCAATGACTCGTGCGTGTTTTTTTCGTAATTTACCATTGCGTAACATTATTTTAAATTTCAATATCAAGGTCATCGAAAGAAACGAAATGATGAGGCGAAAATTTAAAACTTGGTGCTTCTTGGATCTTGAAAAGGAAATTTCTATGGATTAAGAATTAATTAGATTAATTATAATTTCAGTCCGGTTAATTAACTCGTGTGTTTCTTTTTTCTTCAAATTTAATTAATTTTCGACCACTGCGTGAAATTTTTTGCAACCTAAAGTTATGAGGTCATCGAAAAAGCGGAATAATCGAGCAATAAGTTGCAACTTGATTCCCTCCACATTTTTCGTGAATCTTGAATGAGTTTGATGCGTTTTCCGTCTAAACTCGTGCTCATGTTTCGCCGTGAATTCACGATTTACTTTTCTCCAACCTCGTGTTGAAATGTCAATCAATGATCGCTCTGACCTGAGGACCGTGAAAATTACTGCGAGATTAATATTTTTCAAACTCACACAAGATGGCGGGGAAGAGCTGTCGGGGAAGTTTCATCTTCCCTGGTGGATTTTGGGGAAAGAAAAATCGATTTTGAAAGAAAGAGGTTCGCTGTTGTGCCGCGCAAAGGGGAATGACCAAACGCAAAAAAAAAAGAAAGAAGATGGAGTTGCTAACTTTGTGTGTAGTGACGCGAGATTTAATTTATTTGTTGCTCACGGTTGCGTGTGTAGGGATTGTAATACTCGGATTTGTTTTGTTTTTTTCGAAAGATGGGGAAGGGGGGGGGGATTTTTGAGTGCGAGGAAGAAGAAGAAGAAGAAAGCTCATCCACTGCCTTTTCCACTATCCAAGGAAATTTTTTATTCGTCTTCCGGTTGTAGGAAATGTGCTCTTCTCTCACTGCCAATTATTATTATTTTTTACCCTCGTTTGACACAAGCAAAATGTTTGATTTAGCCTTTGCAAGTATTGACTGAATGTTTTTCTGGCCCTGAGATGAGCACAGTTTCTTTTTTTTTCGCGCGTTGAGGGTTCGTTTTTTTGGGATTTGGTGCGTTTTTTTGGTGTTCTTTATTTCCTTTTTAGACTTTTTGTGTTTGACAAGCATGTCTGATGCTTCTGAGCCACATGATGAAGACCTACTGGCGAGACTTGGAGCCTGTGCGAGGACAGAGCCTGGGAGACCTGTGCAGGTACTGTAATGTACTCCTTTTTGGAGAAGATAAAGTACTGTACAATATTTATTTCAATAACATGCACACTTTTTTTTTATCAAAATTAAGTGAGGGGGAAGAAGAGGGAACGCGTCGCAAGCAGGTGTACAATTTTTCAGAATTTTTAAACATTTGAGTGCTCATGATACTGTAAAATCTTGTTAAAACAAACTTGTGGGGACTTCGGAATATTTTTTTTTTAATGAATAATTTGTTATAATGAGATTTTGAAAATTACTGACTTATGAGAAGATTTTCTTCAAATTAGACCTGCATATATTTAACATCTTCCTTTTGTGGCCTTTTCAGATGTTCTTCAATCATTAAAAAACTGTGATCTTCAAAAAGAAATGTAATTGTTGATAAAAAAAAGATGCTCTGAATAACAAGTAAAAAACTGTAAATACTTTCACACTTTCTTGACTATTTCTCAAGCATACAAGCCCTTTTTAACATGAGTATTGCTGGGTTTAAATTTTTTTTCTCATCTAACTGCCCCCCCCCCTCTCACCATCATTCCTAACATGAGAATAATTTTTGAAAGAGAGGATGTTCAGGGGAATTTTTGTGCTTGATTCCACCTTAAATTCCAAGAACCAGTCACATTTTGAATAGGAAATGTGAGACTGTGCCTGCCTCCAATAGGGATGTTTCATTAAGAAATCATAACATGTTCCTCAAAAAAGTTAGTTGTACTAAAATTGGCAAGTTTGGTGTAATGGGATTTTTATAACATGTACCCTATTTCTGGTGGGACTTGAGAAACAGTTTTTTATGCTGAAAAATGTGTTGTAATGGCATTTGTTGTAACAAGATTTTACTGTAAAGTACTTGATTTTTCTTGAAAACTTTTCACTTTCAATGGAAAATAAGTGTAAGTCAGAATTTTGATCTTGATGCATTTCAGTTTTGAAACTTTGCCATTTTTTAGTCTTTAAACATCCAGTGTGTGTCATTGTTTTGGGTAAAATTTTATGCAAAATTTTAGGATTGAAAAACCAGGTGTGTGTCTAACTTGAGTGTACTTGGTACTTGATTGAATACTGTGCTCAAAAATTAGACAAATGCTTTTTAGATGCTTGGACTTGATGTTCAAATACTGCATTTGCTCAAGTGCCATGTGCCCTTGAGTTAGACATGTATCCTTTTTTTTTTTAGCTCAAATTTTGAAAAAAAAAATCATCCCTGTGCAAGATGCACACCTTAATTTTCAGCTACCAAAATTGATTTCATAGTTCAAAAACTGTATGGGGTAACAATCTAAATTCAAGCCCCAGTAGAAGTTGATTGCAATTGTGATGTTTTTGTTTCATGCAAATCATGAAATGATTCAAGGAGAGAAATGAAAAATAAATTTGAAGCCTGATGGTTTTTTTTTGTGACCCTTATGGAAGATGTCCCAATTTTGCTTGTCAAGTCAGTGGAGAATTGGGTTTTTATGTATGTTTTGCTGCATTTGCAGGCTGATGGTGCGACTGCAGCAGGGATCTGGGACCTACTGGACCCAAGTTTCCCAAAAATGGTCCAGTTTGCTGGAGTACTGACGGAACTCTGCAAGGAATTTGGTGAAATCAGTGGGGATATCATGGTAGCTGTGACACTGCATTTGTTACTATTTGTATTCCAGTCCTTAAATATGCTGCTTTATGTTTTTTTTTTATGTGTAGGATGACAAGGAACGTGACAAGATCAAGAAAGACGGAGAGACCTTTGACGCGTTGAAGAAAGAATTTGAGAGGGTGACGACTGCGCTGGACTCCTGTTTGAACCTGACAAAGGAAGACGAGAAAGTGAAGGAGAAGAAGAAGAAGACTAAGAAAAGTGTGGTTGTTTCTTCCAAAAAGAGCAAACCTGTCAACAAGAAAGTGTCAAGAAAATCTCCTGCAAAACCAGCTAGTCAAAAGGTAATCATGAGGCAGTTTTCGAAAATTATTGAAATATCTAATTTTTCGTTGGGAAAGTGATTGAAGACTTGGTTGAAATACAATTTTTTTTAACTTGCACTGAATTGGCATAGTTGAGAAAGGCAGACTTTGTTGTTGAAGATGATGTGGAAGAAGCAAAAATTGCGCAACTTTTTGTTATTCTGTTAAAGTTTACCTCCTTAAGCCACAATAACTCAAATTTTCTGCATGCATTTGGGTTATTATTTTATTGACACAGGAATGAGAAAAGTGATATTTATTTAACTTTTATGTTTTCTGAAAGAGGGTGAAACTTGTGTAAGACTGATTTGGCAAATGAAATCCTTGCCTCCAAGTTCAGCATCTTGTAAACCAATTTAAGGCCCTGATTATCCCCAATTACACTTCCCTGCAATCTTTTTTCTCCCCACAAAAATCCTTGTTTCCCCAACTCAAAGCATCCCTAACTTAATTTTTTCTTGTACCTTTGGAATTTGGAGACATGAAGAGGTTCATGTCTCCAAAGTTATCAAAACAATTGAAATTAATACCCAATTTCATTCGAATTTAAAAAAAATAAAGTCTTTTTTAAATAAATCCAAAACTATTGTCAAATAAATTTGAAATTTTAAAATCAAAACCCATAAAATTGATGCCCAACTTCTTTTGATTTTTAAAAAATAAATAGTATTTTTTCAAATGAATTCAAAATTATTGTCAAATAGATTTAAAATTGTTGTCGAACGAATTCGCAATTTTTTCAAAAGAATTGAAGTTAAAAAAATAATAATGCAAAATATTTTCAAAGCAATTAACAATTTTTAAAAATAGGTTTATAATTTTTTCAGATAAACTTGCAATTTTGTCAAATACAGTAAGTTCACGATTTTTCTACAAAAAATGTTTTAGAATAAATTGCCACATTTTTAAAAATAAATTGGCTTGTTTTAATAAATTGGCAACTTTTTTAATAAGGGTACTGATTGTTTTCTAGACATATTAGAAATACATTTTGGAAAGAGATTCACCAACTTTCCTATCAACATCCTCTAGTGATCAGTTTTGATTTTATAATAATAGGAATACAACAGAAAATTTTTTGTGAACGTTTTCCTCCGTTTTTCAGCCTCTTTCTTTGCCGACCATGCAAGAATTTAATGCCTGGGGACTGAATGCTCGCCCGCTGTTCGAAAGCGTTTCTTCAATGAACCCCTTGGATTTCTCGCAGCATGACTACATTGGAGACATTCTTGGGAAATTAGATCCATCAAACCTGGACATTCCAAACTGGGAAACCAGACTCGTGGAAAAGTGCAAAACTTACTTGAATCAACAAGAGCCCAAGCCTGAAGTTTCAATCATGAATTTTTGCCTGTATTCCACTGATGGGGAATCCACCTGGCCCTTGATTTCCCAGAGGGCCCTGGACTCTGACACGGAATACTTCATGGCTGTCACAGGCACTATTCAATCAGACTTTGAAGGAGATGAAGGATGGACTCTGGAGACTGTGTGTCACAGTTTGGTGGACTTCGCTAGGGCCAATCCTGGGAAGCTGCATGCTGAAGCCCTTTTACACCTTTTCAGGGAAGAAAGGCATCTTTTGAAGTGTATTGAACAACTTGAGGGTCATTTGGCACCATTGGGGATGAAGAACAGGTTTGGTCTCACTCCAATCATGGTGGTGGTGAGGAGGAATTTCAGTGAAAGAGTGCTTGAGGCATTGTTGAAGCAAGCTGAGGGGATGAGGGCTGTTTTGGATGCTGCTGACCCCAGGGGATACACTGCTGCTCATTATTGTGCTGCTGAGAATTCTCCTCAGCATTTGCAAGTCCTGGTTCGGTATGGGGCTAACCTGACTCTCCAGGTGAACGATTATGCGCTGTATTTATACTGTACTTGAGTAAGATGCACACCTGAATACAGTATTTCAGTCTAAAATTTGGATGAAAATGTATACCTGGGTAAGGCCTACACCCCATTTCTATAGACTGAAAATTGAAACATTTTGAAAATGGAACACATTAGAAATTCAATTTTTGACTGGTTGCCAAATTGGAATTTTAATTTTCTGTAGATTATATTTTTCCCATTCTCAGCTGAAAGTGGTTAGAAGTTCTCTATTAACATCAATATGCACTAACATTGAAAGCTTGACAATTTTATACCATGGACCCTTAGTTAATAAACTTTACATAGTTAATAACTTAACAATTAATACTCAACACCCTCTGTTAATAACCTTTACACCTCTTAGATGAGAAAGGCATCTTTTGAAGTGCATTAGGAAACTTGAGGGTCATTTGTCACCATTGGTGATGAAGAGCAGGTTTGCTCTTACTCCAAGCATTTTGATTGTGAGGAGGAATTTTAGTGAAAGAGTGCTTTAGGCATTCTTGAAGCAAGCTGAGGTGATGGGGACTGTTTTGGATGCTGATGGCCCCATGGAGATACACTGCTTCTTATAATTGTGCTGCTTTTTGGCAACCATCTTGATAATAGAAGAATGTGAAGTACTTCATAACTGTTTTCATTTCTTATAGGATGGTTCGAACAAGACCCCGCTGTATGTCGCCATGGCCAGAAACAACGAAGCCTGTATTTCCGCCTTGAGGGAAGCCCAAGGGATCGAGTACTACCCAGAGATGAACAGGATTGGGTCAGTGTTCTCAGGGTTGCCAGATATCTATGAGCCTTCACAGCCGCAATCGCACTTGGCAACCACTGGAAGCAAACTTGTTGGGTGAGTAACAAAAATCGGTTGAAATTCCCAGTCCAGTGGTTCTAAAGGACTCTCTCTGTGACTCAGAGTGACATCTGTGCAATAAAAAATTAAATAGCATATGGGAAGTTGAGAGTTGAAGGATAGATGCCGTTGGAACACAAAGACAAGCTCTTCAACTTTCTTGTAACAATTGTTCATCTTCTGCTTTTTCTCTCCTCAGTTACATCAGGAGAGAGCTGCCTGGTCTCCTCGGAATGAACCCATCATTGGTTGTGGTTCCCCCGAGGGACAATTGGTTTCCTGCAGTCTGTCCTTATCCGGATCAGGGTCGAAAATTGGGTTGGGAAGCTGAGCAAAATGTTTTCGGCAAACTACACTACGCCCTTCAACTGCTTCGTAATGAGAATGAAAACTTGGACATTGCCTTGTTCCATGGGCTGAAGTATGGTTGCAAGCTCGGGACGAAAAAGACCCCGTGGGAATCGGACATCGACTTGGCAGTCCTCTGTCATTATCGGAACTCTGGTAAGAGTCGCTAGACTCTTTTTTTGTTGCGCATTCCTGGTGTGTAGCTAGCAACAAAATTTCTTGAATAATTTCCCGTGCATCGCTAAAAACTCAAGGCGTGTTGTTTTCTGCGTTCTTATGAAATCTTGGAGATTTTAGAAACGATCGATGCTGAACCGTGAATTTAGATTTTTAGTGGACAATCCCCTCCAAAAATGTTAACCTGAATCTCTCGTGTGGTTCACTGAAAAATAATCCGTCATCGAAGATGTGAAATCGATCTCAATTTTGAGCTTGAATCGAGTGCCGAAGCGTTGATTATGTACAAGCTTGAAGTTTTCGTCTGTTAACGTCGTATTACCATCGAAGGAAGATCCGGGTTTGTTTTCCTGTGATGCTTCTTATGTAATGCAAAAGGAATCCTTTCTTTCTTATTTCCCACAGATGCATTCAGTGTACTCCTGATGGAAGTGAAGAACATCACACGCACTCGCGATATCGCGCGGAAAGGAGCCAAGTCGGAAACTCGAGGCGAACACGCCTTGAACCAAATGGAAACCCACTTGAAAGCCCTCGGTGAACATTTACAAATCGATCCCAGCAGTTGGGTCACGGGTTGCCTCGCGTTGCCCGATTTCCCCGTGAAAGGTTCTCCCGCGTCTCTAACCGAAGCCGAGATCGTATTCACGGAAGCTGCATCGAAATACGAAGGCAGAAACGTCATGTTGTGCCGAGACGTTCTCGAAGATACACTCGCGCTGAAAGAATGGCTGAGTGGGCATTTATCGCCGTGTAGTAGCGAGAGACGGGAGGAATTCCATAGGATCCTGTGTTGGGCTTTGATGTTGTGCATGGGAGTGGCCGTGAATGCCGTGGATTTCCACATGAGTGCTCCGAATGGCATCGTTGCTCTGTTGACGTGCAAGCAAAAGTCCGTGCTCACGCATCACTCGAAAAACGCGCTCTTGGTGTTGGGTGGCTCGGGCACGGGGAAAACGTTTCTGGGAGTGCAAAAGCTCAAGTCTTTGCGAGACACGGGTGTCATTTCGAAGCACAAACTCGCGTATTTCGTCGTTGCGCGAAAGAATGTCGGTCTTTGCATGGATCTACGGCATCAGCTCGAAGGAATCACGGGAGCCGAAATGTATCCGGTGGGAGATGGTTGGCAAGATGCGGATATTGAGTCTCTAGAGCGGATTTTAGATGAACTCCTCAACGAGTGCCGCGAAGGAAGAGTGTCTTGCGTGATTTTCGACCAGTTGGAAGATTACCCGGGGTTTTTCTCGTCGGAACTCTTTCGAAGAATGATGTCCATCGACGATTTCGACTTGTTGTGGTTGCTAGCGAACCCGTACGACCTCCCGGAACAAGACCGGAATCCCCTGATGACCTATCTTGAACACCAACAGGGCATCGTGCTCGACAAAAGAATAAGGAACACGAAAATCCTTAGTTCTGCTATCGAACACCTCGAGTCTTCGTTGCCCTTGCAGGTTACCTTCATCCCGGAGCCCGTGGGACACCCGGGAAACCCGTTGTTGTTTGAGTTTGTCGAAAATGACTTGGAAGTCGCCGACAGAATCGCCAGAATCATCGAGGCACTGGTTCAGAATATGCAAATTGAGCCAGAAGACATCGTAGTTGTGGTTGATGGATTCAGTGATGGCATCCTGGTGAACTTGGATGCTTATCTGGTGCAAAGGTTCCAAGTGACCAGTAAGACTGGTGCAAGTATGGCTCCTATTCTTGTCCAGTGTCCAGTGGTTGGCCCAAGGTTCCACTTGACCCCTGAGCAACTGGACAAGGCCTATGTCCAGTTCCTAGACTTCAAAGAGAATCTAAAAACCAAGTTTAAGGACTTCAAATCAAATTTGAAGCATGTGTCATCAAAAGAAGATTTGGTTTCACAAAAGGTGTCTGGGTTGCTCCTGAGAGCCATGACAAAATCTTTGGTGGACAGTGACCTATCTGACGTGACTGTGCAGGACTTGTTTAGAAACTTGTTTGATTCAGTGACTAACAAGACCCAGCTTTCCCATAAGCTAGTTCACACCCACAGGTATTTGTCTGTGTTGGAGAGGAAGGCAGTGAGAGGGTTTGAGGCCAAGGTCATTGTTGCTCATGTGGATTTCTCTGACTATCCATCTAATGGAAAGTCTGATGCTGCTCCAGATGTGGTAGTGTCAAGGGCAAAGGTGATGGGGGTGCTGGTTGTTGATGAGGTGGACAAAGACAGGATTGAGGCCATGTGGCATACAAAGGTGCACAGGTTCTTTGATTCAGCCTGAACTTTTGGGACTGATTTTGTTGCACAGTATTTGCTTGTTTATCATGTGCGTCTTTTTTTTTCAGAATTAAGAGGGCGAAAATGATGCACATCATTGGTGGGGTTTTTTCAAGTTTAGGAATTCATTCACTTGTGGAAAATGTTTGACCCCTCTTAGAACATTACTGTACTTGATCAAGTACCACATGTTGTTGACAAAGACATGCACCTTGTATTTTTAGCTGACCTTGGAAGACAATGTTATACCTGCACAAGATGTGCATCACCTTAGTTTTCATTCGTCAAAATTTGTATTTGACCAGCTGTGTTTGGAGGAAATCTTAATTCAAGTCTGCTTGAAAATCGAATTTAATGGTGATATTTTGTATTATATAATAAAGCATGGATTCTCTCTACAATAATCTTGTCCATGACAATTTTCTCTGTATAACAAATTTAGTTTGACCCTGTGCAGTTTTTCTCCCCATTTTATATGGGTGTTGTATCTGTTATGTGCAGCAAAACTCTCTCTACAAGAACATTATTTTTCAGGTCCCTTTAATTTCATTGTAGAGAGAGTCCACCTGTAGTAGTAACATGAAAATAGAGAAGTCTGAAAAAGTTTTTCAAGTGGGGAGAAAGGTTCTCAATCTTGAAAAAAAGTCACTTGAAAATGTAAACAGTACCAACGTTTGACACAAACCTCATTTTTTGCTCAAATTTTTTGGAAAGAGGTGCTTGTGGTACTTCAGTAAATACAGTACTGTATTACAGAATGTGATTTCAGTTTATAAAGAGTTGAATTCAGATTCAAGTGCAGTTCCAATTTGAATTCTGAACAATCTTATTTTTGAAATGTTTCAATTAGTCAGAATATGTGGTGTGTGACTTATCCAAGGGTACATGGTACTCAAATACAGTACTGTTTAAGTGTGGCATTGTATTTTGTAAACTTGAAGATAATTTTGGTGTTTCTCTGTTGGGTTTCTCATTTCTTGAGACATCTAATTGGGGATGTGAAGTGTAACTAATAATCTATACCTTATGTTCACCTTAAGGTATACAATATGGTGCCTGAGCCTAATAATCTGATCTTTATTCTATGTTTGGTACACATTTTTTTTTCATTCAAAAATGGGAAGGAAAGCATTCCCAGCTTTGAATTATAACCCGGTAATCTGCTTGGGTAATCCCAAGGCTAATCTGCTTTTGACCCCAGAAAAAGAAATAAGAGATTGAACAACAAGACATTTTTATCTTTTTGCTACTTCTCAAAATATTCTTGCGTTCAATTTAAGATCCCTCCGGTAAAACCATAACGTTGTTTGAGTATTGGCGCACAAAATATTTTTTATACAGATTTATTGTATATCTTGGACAAATTGAGCTACTCTCTTGGGCAATTGAATGCTTTTTTCAAAACTGGCTTGTTTTCTTTATAAATATGTAGTAGTTTTTTCCATCAAATGCAAGAATATGTGTTACAGCTTTGTGCTTATTTTTTCTGATGATGAGATTTCTAATTATTATGAGTCATTATATGGGGGTTGGGGTGAAATTTGTTTATGTCGGGCAGAAATATGCATGGATGCCTAAATGAGTATGGTGATGATTATGAACCAGCCCACCATGCTTCTCTTTCTAGACTGGCTCAAGTGAATAAATGTTATGGTACAGTCAGAAAAATTTTCAAGTCAAATTTAATGTTCCAACGAGAAATGGACAAGGTTTAGAGTTAGGTCGGCTGGGGAAACTAGCCTGATGATTTTTGGGACTGGAAAAAGTATGTTGATTTGGTATAGGGTTCAAGCTGTGAAGGTTGGAGTTCCATAGAAATGAAATGGGCATTGGTGTGGGGAGCTTGAAGTTGGGGTGACATCTATGCATGAACACTATTCATGCATGGCGCATATGGATTCCTGAACTGTAATGTTATCTGATTCTGACAGCGAAGCAACTGCAACTTTTTGATCAGTGATTGATGAATCGGAGCTTTTCGGATTATGAAATCTGCTTGCAGTGAAATAATCGCGATGGTGGTGCTATTTTTTAAATGATGTTTGCCAGTTTTTGTGGAATGAGATAAAGGGTGACGTTTCTTCGGACCGTGTCCATTTTATTTTTGCAATCGCTGGTCAACTCCGAAATTCGTCAACTCAGGCACATCTGCCAGAGAAAATATTTCTGAAACCTGAATAATTCCGGGCGTTTGACTTCGGCGCAAAGGGCAATGATAAATGGAGTGGGTGATTTTCCTGTTCACCTTCAATGAGCCTCTCTGATGAAGTCTTGGAGATAATCATTGTGAACGGTGCGACCACTTCCGATTGACTGGGAGGGAATTAGATTTTATTTCTTCCCCCCGAGGCCGTGTAACTTCCGCTTCCTGTTGTGCACCTGTATTTCCAGGTTCACTGATGCAGGAAACCCCGCGAATGAGGTTTTTTTTCTATCCGTGAGTGGGATTATAATCTATGTTTTAACGCGCTGGAGCAAGAGACTGAAGCGAATCGTGAAGTGTAACAGGACACAAAAGCAACCACTTAATTGAAAAAAAATATTTTGACATTGCCAGTGAAGGTTTTGATAATATATACAGTTCTGTGCTGTATATCGTGAAATTCACCGTGTGAACGTCCAGTCTACTTTACAGGACTCGTTAGCTGCTCGTTTGCACATTCAATTGCGCCATCGCGGAGTTCGAGGAATTAGTTGCTAGTCATAGTGTACATGTGTGCTGGGTGGACTACTTTGCTTGACAAACTTTTTAAGCGTGTTTCTGTGTTATCCTTGAAACGTCAACAGTGATTTTCTACGTTCTTCAGGTTTCATTTCCTGGTGATTCAGGCTCGATCTCCTTGCCATGGCTTTGAAAGCGGCATGTATCCTGGCCTCGTTCGTGATAATCCCCACCTTGGCATTAGAATGTTATGTGTGTAAGAACCAACTGCAAAACAGCGGTGTTTGCGATGCTCAAGCCATTTCCTGCCTTCCGGAACAAGACACGTGTCTCACCAAGCTGCATTCTGAGCAAATCTCTCGCGCCATCGAATCTCCAGGTTTGCGATTTTACGTGTCCAAGTCTTGCTCAAATTCCACCGTTTGCAACGAGGAAGCTGCTTCTACGCGAAAGCTGTGCTCTCAGTTGTGGTACAAGAACGTGGACTGCGTTTCTTGCTGCTCGCACGACCGCTGCAACCGTGATATCGACTTCAATATGTTCGTTGAGAAGGCTTAAAACTCGGCATTTATTCGGAACTTTTATGTTTTGTACTCGTGGACTGGAATAAATAAAAATGCTTTTGGTGTAGGACTCTTTCTCTGTTGCATTGCGGATTGACGCGCCCGAGGAATTCGATCTCATCTCTGCGTTATTACCACAGGTTTTTAGTGTGTCTGTGAAACTTTGAATGTCTTCGCGACGCCGGCAAAGATCATGTCATTCTCTTGGAAACTGTGACGGATTTCTCCCGATTTTTAACGAAGCTATGAAATGTGTCGGGAGCATCTGAAGACACCTGTCGTTGAATGTATTTGATCCCTCTACATGAACCCATGATTGCCTTGGAAAAATCTCGCGCATGTAAATATCTTCGAGTACTTCGAATACATATTCGAGAATATCGCTGGGTAAAGACTCAATTGTAGGATTACACACGAAGGGAAATTGAACTCTTCACACGTACAGTATTTGAATTTTGTGCCTAGGAGTGAATCGCAACATAAGAGACAAACAGAGCATCGGTAACAAAGCATGATGTCACATCAATATGTATCGCTTATTTTCTGCATTGCTGCCTCATATTCTTATGTAAGTTCCCGATGATTCGAAATGCGCGTTGCAGCGCGACGAAAATCGCCGATGAAAGTTTCAGATTACAGTACAAGGAAAATGGGATCTTCTGTTGCAGTTTCTTGTTCAGTTCGAATTCATTGTGTCACTTGGCGAAGCAGTGAAACGGATCACCTCAATAAAAAATGTCATCTTCGTTGGGTGGAGCGCTTCGATGTTTTGTACTCGGTGCTCCTTTTTTTTCTATTAACGATCGGTTTTTCATTCATTTTGTTCCCGAAGAAGTGCGATTTGTGATATGTTCGAATCTTGCCATGCACGACATGAGAAACGCAATTTTGAGAGAAGCAGAAATGTGATGAGAAGTTATAGCAGTTGATTTTCCCTGTTCAGTGGGTGTCATGATCTTTTCTGATCTTGTGTTCCTCTTGTGCAGACAATTTGTGTTGAATATGTAACGACGGTGTTCTGCAAATTCCATCTGATGAATGATGGATGAAACGAGCTTTTCGGGGATCATTTGAAAGTCTTGGAGGATTTGCCGAGATGTGGTCGCCAGGGATAGTTGTGCTCCTTGGTTGCTGGTCTTGGCACAGAGGTAAATTTCATGACAACCCATTTATCCTGGAGTTTTTTCGTGTCTGAAATTGGCGCATGTGTCAATAACGATGCATTTTTCGACTTTAAGAGCACTCAAACACTAGTCAGGGAAAAAATAATGTTACTTGCAATCCGTACGTCTGATTTTTTCCGAGAAGACGGAACTTTCTCACTTCATGATGTCGCCATTTGTTGGGAAATGCTACTAGACTTTTTTGAGATCGTCCGTGAACAGATTTTAGGGAATTTGTGACGTCTGGAAATTTAACCTCGTGATGATTTTCAACTGGGAATCATGTCCACGTCTTCGAGCCATCGAGAAACTGAATAAATGCCTTCCGTCTTAATTTTTCTTCCCAAGCCGAGTCAGTTGTTCATCAAGTGACTGAAGTGAGAGCAGTGGCTGGATCAGACGCTTTGTTGCCCTGCGTCGGGAACTTCAGTGTCTCGAATGTAGCCTGGCAACACGTGGGCAAAAGCAGTCGACCCGACAGGGTTCTTTCCAACGGGTCGCTTTTGGTTGAAAAGGTCGATGCCTTGGATGCCGGGAACTATTCTTGCAGACCCGACCTGGAAGGCACTGCGTTGATCTCTATTGTGCATCTTATCGTTCTCAGTGAGTATCGGGATCCTTTTCCGTGATTCAAATGTATTTCAGTGCGAAATTGATTTTTATGGGGCAATAACTTATAATTTTCGTGAACCCCGTTTGAGTTCACGATGTGTTATCCATTCTTTTTTTTTTGAGTGAACAAGTGCTGGTGGAGTTTTGATGCAATGTTGGTGTCGAATGTGTGTCGTTCTGTTCGTAGACGTTCCATCGAGTTGGTGTGATTATTTCATGAGTGATATTTCGTTGGACTAGAATTTAGAATGCGCTGATGGGAAGATGGAATCCCCACGAGTGTTAAATTGGATGCCATTTCTGAAGTACCGTGAATGTCGGGTTGAAGTGGACAATTTATTCAGATTTCGAGATTAGTACTTGAAGCATTTTTCTGATGAAGAGCACAACAGTCCCAATCTTTTTTTATAGTCTGTCGCGGTTTTGTGCAGTGTTGGTCACGAATTTTGACGAATTGAGTGAGTCCCCGCATAAAGAAAAATCCGCAAGAAGAAAAGGAGGAATAATTATGAGTAAAATTATATAATTATTCCACATGACGTTTTGTTTTTTGGTGCGAAAGAGGAAAGAGTTTCATCAATTTTTTTAAATGGTAGTAGAGAATTTATTTGTTATTCGAGAAAAAATTGGAAAATAGGCGTAGTTTTCATCTTTTTGTCTTAGAATTTGAGAAATTCAGGAAGTTGAGATCAGGTGTATTTGTCAAGATCGATTCAATTTTTTTTTTGGTTTCTTGGATTTCGTTGTAGAGCGAGTCCACCTGTTCCTAATTGCAAAATTGGAATATCATTCCTTGATTTTCTTTTTTTGCAGGTCCTCCATCAACAGTGGATGGTGTGGAAGCGAGAGCCGATTTAAACTACGCCACTATTTCCTGGAAACTTCCGGATCCTGAAGAGAATGTGGAGGGTTTCAGGGTTTCCTATGCTGTTGCAGCATCAGAGCCACGTTGGATCGAGCCTTCTTATCTCTTTGGGATTTCCGCCGAATCCGTAATTTTTGTTGTTCTTTGGATTTTTTTTTTGCAAACATCTTGGAGCACTTGGTGTTTATTTTTTCCTTATTTTACAAACTTTTGATATCGACTCATAAATGACGATAATGTTTGAAACGGAGATACAGTACAAGGAAAACTTATGAATATTCATCATCAAACTGAAAATTCGGAACAGGTTTACTCTCTTATTTACACTGCAATAATGTTTTCTGTTCATAAGTACTGTATTACAGATACAGTACTCTACAACAAAATTCTTTCTGCAACAAATTTTTTCCTTTTGTTCCCTTGAATTTTTATGTATAGTAAGTCCACCTTTATTCAAATTGGCAGTGACTAAGAAAGTTAAATATTTCTAAAACCAGATGCATTAGAATTCAAGTTTTTGAAACAAATAAAACATGAATAAAAATAATTTTCGAATATTTTTATTGAAAGGCTTCTGTTGAAATTGGTCCAAAATTTTCCATTAGAATCAAGTATGAGACTTGCCTAAATCCCTTAGAAAATTAGAATTGTGTATTTTTCTCTCTGTTTTGAGAGATAAAGTTGCAAGTGGTACTTGAGTGAAAATGATGGCTATCCTTTCAATGCTTCAGGTTTTCTAGAAAGTTCGGAAGATGCCCTCTTAAGTAGGTACTTGATGAATATCTGAGTACCATTGAACTTTCTCTGCAATGTAATTCAAGGGACCAGAAAAAATGGGTGTACAGAGAATTTTCTTGTCAGAACCCTTGGGACATGAGGAAGAAATCCTGTGGGACAAAATAAAGTTTGTTGTAATGATACAACTCTTGTAGAAAGAATTCACCTGTAATATTGCTGTAGCCCATGTACAGTGAACCTCTCTAAGTTGAATGTCAAGGGACCAGCAAAAAAAAATCAACTTGGGGAAGTTTTATATTATAGAGGTTTGAGCTACAATAAAAAAGCAATTTTGTTCTGGGAAACAGAAAAATCGCTTCTTAATTGCATTGAAAGGATGCTGAACTTGTAGGCAGGAATTTATTTGCCCAATCAAGTATTTTACTTCCTTTTGGAACACATCAAGTTGTTTTTATTGTTCTTTCTTTCATTTGTAAAGAAAATAATACTCAACAGGCCATAGAGAATTTGACTTACAGAGGGAGGTTTTTAATGTATTACTGTGAGACCCCCAGATGTGGACATAATTTGTGCATCAAGAGTGTCCCTAAGTCAAGTCTTGTTTTCCCGTAGACTTACATATATAATTTTTAATTGGTGTTTTTCTGAAAAAATATTTTTCAGAATTCCATGAAAAAAAGTTTGTTTACCCCTTGAATGTGATCCACTGAATATATTTTCAACCCAATAAGAACATCTGGAGCATTGAATAGTATACCAATGTATTGTTCATTGAAATGTTGACATCTTTAAAAATAAAATCCAAGTCACTAAGAGTGAAGGAAGTCTCTCTGTGCTATAGGTACTTTTTTAAATTAGCTGAATGGATGGGAAGGTGATGGAAAAAGTAACAAAGAGTTTTTCTTGCAAAGATCTTAGGGCTGGAAATATATATTTCTTGTATTTAAGCCAAATAAAAGTCAATTTTTGTGAAATTTATTGGCAATTTTAGCATGCAATGTCCTTATGTCAAGTCAGTGTCCATATGTTGGGCCATTTTTAATGATTTTTTTTTAAATGTCCCTGTCAAATTTCTCCATGTTGAGGTGTCTGCATGTCTGGGTCTCACTGTATTTCTAATAGGATTCAGATGGGAATCTGAGACAAATTTGACTTGGGGAGGTTTGAGTCATCAAGGTTCACGTGTATCACCTGGCTGCCATTGTGGGGGTGACACCTATTTAACTCATGTTGAACATCAAAAATGTCCCCATTGAGATAGAAGTCAATAGATGCAAAGAATTTTGTCTGGTGTGTTTTTGATCAGTGATCTTTGCTAGCGAGCCAATTGCTTTTTAAGCATACTGTATTTTAACACTTTTTTCTAGAATTGATGATGACCTGTTGACGAATTATTTCCAGGAAATCGTGGACATTTACCACTTGACTCCCGGAACAAGTTATATGGTGAAGATTGAGGCTTTCAACGTAGCTGGTAGCAGCAAGCCTGTAACTGTATCGTTTCGCACCTTGTTGGAAAATGGTGAGCTGACTTTTTAAAAACAACAACAAGTGAAGCATTGATTCTTGATAATTGATGGTTTGTTCGTGTGTAAATTTTTTTTTTTCAGAGAAATGTGTTGGACAAACGCCTTTGTCGGAGACGAGGAGAAACAAGAAGGACTTGAATTCTGTGGGCCTTTTTGCGTCTGGGATTCTGTTTGCTTTGGCTTGCGTGCTTGTGGTGGGGTCTGGTTTGTACTGGTGTCGACGACATAAACTGATGACGTGTCAGTCGAGTGGTACGTGGAAAAACACCGCTGACGGGATAAAATGAAAAGCATTTACATTACTTTACATATGGATAATGGAAATACAGTAATTTATTTTTACTCTACTTGATGCTGAATTGAGATTCGTCGAAATATCAATTGGAAGTTTTAAAAAATAGATTCAATTGATGCTCATGAAAATCAACGCGAGGACTGACATTTTTTTTCTAGAGGACCGTCTTTTCAGTTCACTGTCGATTTTTTTTTGTTTTTCGAATTAAAATTCAGGTGTATTTTTCAAATGTTTATTATTGTTTTTAGGTTTTCCATGTTTTTCAGGGGTTTTGAATGAGAATTAACAGTTTCAAATAAATCTCAGTTCATTATTTTTCAATACAAAAGGCTAAGAACTCCGTTGGAGCATTTTCGAAATGCAGTTGAACCTCAATATCTCAAAATTTTTCAAAGTCCCAGTGTACAGATTAAAAAACGTCTCCCTAAAGATGTTATCCCTGAAACCTCCATAACTCAAATTTTCTGAAGGCTTTTTGGCTTCGATTGACACTGGAAAGAGAAATTCAACAATAAACAACAACGTGGTGTGTTTTGAAAATTAATGCAAGACTAATTTGGCAAATGAACTCTTGTCTCCAAAGTTCATTATCCTGTCAACTCATTTGAGAATCAATGCAAGGCTCAGAATATCATCAATTACAATTTTCTTCAATTCATTTTTCACACCTTTTAATGGAAGATTTCTGATGTAACAATTAGACAAAAAACTTTTGTGCAGTCAATCATTTTATGCCCAATTTGTGGATGATGGAGATGTTTTTTGCAATTGCGAATTTAATTTTTGCGTGAAAAACACTTGAAATTTTTGAAGAGAATGTTAAATTTTTAATAAACATTTGTGCCCAAGTTTGTTGACTGTAATCGGTTTTTAAATTTGGCAGGTGTTCTGGATGACAAAGACATGGTTTGTGAGACCATAGAGCTGATCCCCAACGTGGTCGTGAACCCGAGGTTCGAACAAGAAGCAGCTCAAGACGATAACGACTGAATTTACAAGAAAGAGAGAAGAATGGAATGAAGAAATGGTTTCTAGTCAAAAGAGAAAAAGAGGTCGCATCAGTTGAGGAGGAACGACGTCATCGTCATCATGATTTGTGTTATGAACAATGTCCTCCTCCTCTGCTTGCGGCGAAACATTTTTATCTGCTTTTTTTTCCTGTGCGATGGTGTTTGTTTTTGTCAAATTTCTGAACGCAGTCATCGGAATGGAACGACTTGTGCTTGTGAAAAAAAAAAAAGAAACGGTTAACGTGCGCGGAGCAATCTCGAGAGGACAGTGATTCATTTGTGGTGTCTCAATTTTGCATCGAATTCAGCATTCCCTTGGAAAAGACGCAATGCATGGATCTTGCTTCCTTTTGAAAGAAAGAGAGGAAAATTGGGTGTCTTTCTTTCTTTCGTCATTTCCGAAAAAAATGCTGATGAAAAAAAGTAAGTACTGAACCTGTTCAAGCCAAACTTCAACAGGGACCAGCAAATTCGAATTAGCAAGGTATAAAATTAGGGAAACAAGCACAGTTGTTGTGGGAAAGAAAAGGATCACAAGAAATTGTAATTGGTGATTATCTGGGCATTAATTTGCTTCTCAACATTGATTGATTGACAGGATGCTGAACTGAGAGGTGCAAGGATTCATCTGCCAAATTTGTCTTCCACCTTCTTGCAGAATTCAAGTTACATTTCTTTTACTATTCTATTTCTTATGTCCATAAAATTATTGCCAGAAGACCCCGAAGAACTTTTGTCATTGACTAATTGAATTTATACTTACTCATTAACTCAAATTCAATAAGTAATCTGAGCCTTAATTTGCTTCTCAACTTGATTGATTGACAGAATGCTGAACTGAGAGGTGCAAGGATTCATCTTCCAAATTTGTCTCCCACCTTCTTGCAGAACAGGAGTTACATTTCTCTTACTTATCTATTTCTTTGTCCATAAAATTATTGCCAATAGACCCTCAAGAGTTTTTATTACCACGTTTTTATGAACTCACTTTTCTTGTCTGTCTGTCTGTCTGTTTGTCTGGATCAAATTTTGAAACTCAAATTTCACTCACTTCCAGACTAGCTAGCAAGCTGAAACTTTCAGGATAGCCTAGAAACTGATGACAATGCAATCTTATGTGAAAAAATTAATTTTAAGAATATTTTTTAAAAAGAATAAAATAATTATAGTAGATTTCTATAATAAAACTTTGAGCAGGTTTTCCTTGGCCCCAAGAAAAAAACCCATGGTGAACTGAATTGGTCGCAGAGGTCCAAGTTCAATCCCACCCCCTGGAACATTTTTTTTTTCTAATTAATTAATACATTTTTATTAACTCACTTTCTTGTCTGTTTGTTTGTCCGGATCAAATTTTGAAACTCAAATTTCACTCACTTCCCAACTAGCTATCAAGCTGAAACTTTCAGGATAGCCTAGAAACTGATGACAATGCAATCTTTTGTGAAAAAATTAAATTTAAGAATATTTTTAAAAAAGAATAAAATAATTATAGTAGATTAAAAAATTAATCTAAAAAACCACGTTTTCAAAAAGCAAAAAATAACCTTAAACGTGGTGTGCATGGAGATTGTTGGGAAGAAGTGAAATACAAATGAAATGAATGCGCACCACATTTAAGGTTATTTTTTTCTTTTTGAAAACGTGGTTTTTTAGATTAATTTTTTAATCTACTATAATTATTGTCATTGACTACTTGAACGTAAACTTACTTGTTCACTAAACTTCAATAAATTACTATCGACACAACGCTCAGAAAAAAGCAACATTGAGTCAGTCAAATCCAGTGTTCAGGAAACAGTTCATTACTTCGCAATGGCACGAAATCTCATCCTTCCAGCAAATTTTCTTTTTGGCACAAAAAAGTCTTTAGGCGTACAAATCATTGGTAAGTTGCGCGCAATCAATCAATACAAAAAAAATTAGTAATAATTATGTACAGCGTCGTTCCGGTTTCACAAGATCTCTGCTCCAGCCGAGAGGAAGAAACACACAAAAAAAACCTTGTATAAAAAAAAAGAAAAAAAAACTTTTGACCAGACATTTCTACACGAATGTTTCGCCTTGAACATTTTCCCAGTATCACGTGACTAGACGATTCAAAAAAAAAAAAAAAACCTGCGTTTTACAAGCCGAAAAAAATATAAATATATATATATATATACTTTATATATGTATATATATACTGTACTGCATGTATATTTTTTTAACGGACTAAAAATTCCAGCATTTGCATCGTACAGTTTCTACTCATTGTCAATCATCACTACAGCAAAAAGATCCACGTTTTCCCTTTTTCTCGCACTCTCTCGTTTTCTTTTTGGTATCTAATTGGTTTTTCTGCTTGAATACTGCGAGGATTCGTTTCATATTGAAAGCATTGAATTTCAGTAGTTGTAGTAGAATTCCCTGAGCTTGACATAGAGGCCGCAGGAGAGCAAGATTCCCGCCATTTGTATCAATCCGAACCCGGAGCCAACAGCTCTGTGGATCACCAAGTGCTCTTGGATGTTCTTCTGGTAGGCGTAGGCACAATCCTAATATTAATGCGTAAAAGAAAATGAATATCAATGTCAAATTACAACAACAAAAAATGGCGATGAAAAACTAACATCGTAGTAAACATTAGAGGGGTGATCGCGAATCCCGCAATGAAGGGTTTCAGTGCGACAACATGAATCTGGCACAAGGTTCCTTTCTGCCAAACCGCTCTTTCGCCATTCACTGTACTGCCAATCCTCAAATTTTCCAGCACCGCAACAATGGAACTGCAAAAAAAATATACACTTCATCATGTCACAGAGCTTTTTTTCAGTAAAATTATTCAACTCTTCATTTAGTGTCACACCCTGAGAAAAATCTCCCTCCACTGCATTTTAAGATGTAGTGTTGCCAACTCACTTAGTAAAACAAAAAATGTTCCTTTCCTGAGTGAAAAATGGGCCAAAATCACAAAAATTAAGGCATATTTCAAGGGATATCATGAGGTTATTCTTGAGAGTCTCGTTCACATGCTCACAATAATTTTTAAAATCCTATTGGTGGTGATTATATTTGGATGTTCTCCAAAGCGAAGATTATCTCAATAACCAGGATAGTCTCTTTGAAAAATTAAAAATCACTACATCTGACCTTGGAATTGTATGCTTTCATTGAAAGGTTGATACAAAACTGCAAGAAATAGGTCCACTCTTTTACTTGGCCCAAAACATGAAACAATTTAATATATTCTGAACTATAAAATAAATTGAAATGCAACAAGAAGTGTTCATTTGAGCCTCAAATTATTTCCTTCGGCTTTCCTGTTAATAAAAGAGACTCCACAGCACAATGATTCTAAAAACCAGCCCATAGCCCATTTCATCCTTAGTAGAAGCCATTAAATAGATTTTTCTCTGATACAATACTAGAGCCACAACATGTGCCAGGACAAATGATGGTGGCTAAATCAGGGTTTCTTTGTACATAATTATAAAAAATACTATCAAGCCTCACTTTAGTGCCTTCCTCAAATAAAGTCACAAATTTCCCTGGAACAAATCTTCTTCAATTATGGTCTTGCAGGAAACCCTGATTTAAAAGCACAAAAAATTCCTTGTCCTGGATAAAAAAAATAATTGGCCGAAATGTAAGAAATGAAGACCTATTTTTTAGGATCAATAGCAATGACTTTTTACTCAGAAACATTTGCCCATGCTTACACAAGAACTCAAAATTTTCCAAAATTTCAATGTTATCTTACTGAACCTCATCAATGAGTGTTTCCTGCACACTTGTCACAGTGGAAACTGAACTTAAACCAATAAATGCTCCACGTAAATGCAATAAAAATTACTCATAACGAATACCATCATTATTATAAATCCAAAAACATTCAAGTGTTAGACGCATTTGTAGTTATCTTGCTTAATCAGTTTTGCCAGAAGAATAGAGAAGCCATTTCACTGCATTATCCATCTCCTCATGAGAATCTGATCCATATTATTTTTACATGACACCCAATATTTTTTTATCGATTCTCAAAAAATTATCGAGAAACCGTTTCACGAAAACTCACAGTTCTTTGGAGTTGATCTATTGACGCAGTCCGATCGGAATCCAATCCATAATCTCGCATCATTGTGTTGTTGAGTGACATGGTCAGATCCAGATGGGCTTGGCCAGAGTAAATGAAAGCCAACAGGGCTGCCAACATGCTCAGCATCAATGAGACCATCAGCAGAAATATGTACTGAAAAATTAAAAATCCATATTTACTCCAGCACCACACGAATCTTTTTTCTCAAATTCAAGGGAGGAAAAAGGCGATCCAAGTCATACATAAAAAAAATTATAAATTGCATGCATTACACTCAATTCCAATTGGACCAAGTTCAACAGAAAATACTGTACAGTACTTATTTTATTGGAAGCAACATAAAAATTACTTTCAACCCCTCACACAATGGACTTAATTTGCGCAACAGTCTGTTGTGTGGAAAGCTGGTTATGCCATTTTGATTATTAAAATATTTACTTTTAACCATCAATTTTGAACCAACAGAAGTCTGTTCTGCGGATTTAGTCTGTTGCAAGGTTAGGGAAAACCACCTCCAGAGGCAGTCTGTCTAGCAAACATCCATTGCGCAGGAGGTCTGTTGTGTGGGGTTTGACTGTACTCACTGAAGTACCCCACATCCTTCAGTAAGACACACAACCAATTATTTTTGTTGAGAATAAACTGCAATATTCTGAAACTAATAGCACCCAAATTGGATCCAAACAAAAATTAAACCTGAATTCAACCAATTTCCAATTGTTTCCCTTGAAGTGCGATTTTCTGATAAAATTGATTTAAATTTTATATGACAATGCATTAGAACCATGTTCATTCTTGAACATCAAAAATGTTTATACCCACTCAGGACAATCTTCCCTCTTTTCCTTTCAATTCAATTTAGAGAAAAAGGGGAAAGTTTCATAAAATTTGTGCAGACTCAAAAAAGTTCTGCTTGAAAGACTTTTTGGCAGATCTTTAAAAAGTTTCTGCTTTCTTGCAGAAATAAAGTTGAGAACTGGAATGTCTTCAGAAAAATTAAAAATGTGGGCTTGAAGAAATGTTTCTCAAATGAAAAAAAATTTAAATAATTTTCTTCAGCAGGTGAAAATTTGTCTGAAGCATTATTAGGAGAAACACCCAATTTAAATTTGAATTGGATAATTTAAACTGCCATTGCCTTGCTGAAATTTCAGATGAAGATAACAGACTTCATTGCTACTTTTGATAAAATTATTGTGCTAAGAAAATTTCCTTTATATCATTAAAAAAAAAAAAAAAAAACTTCTGCAGACCCCTACTTTTCCTTCTTCGAACTCAAATCTATAATAAACTCATCCACAACAGATCCTCTCGAGCGTTCGTCTCAAATGAAAATCCACGTACAGTCAAAAGCAGTCTTCGGTCTTCTCGCAAAACCCCGGAGCACCCAATCACTGCGACAATCACCACCAGAATCCCAGACGAAATCAGCAGGTAAGCAATCGAAGGATACGTTCTGGACTCGATCAGATGCACAAACTCGTGTTTAGTCATGATTGTGAACACGCCGAAACCAATCACCGCTCCGGCCGAGAGAAACTTCAAGAGATAGAAACACTTGTTTGAAATAAATTGAAAGATTAGGTATACAAACACACACACACACACACTCACCAGAAAGACGAAGTTGTATAAAAACAGGACGTATTTGAGAAAGGGAACACTGCACGTTCCCTCTTCTTTCGGCTTCTGATACACCATCGTAACAATTTTTTTTTCGCGCAGTGAAGCTCTAGAGCAAATAAAATGGCAAAATTTATTCCTCTTTTTTTTTCTGCAGTTCACGAGATGTTTCGGAGCTGTTTTCGAACATATCCAACCAAACACTACAAGGGTCTCAAAAACGTTCTTGGGATGCAAATTTAAATTATATAAAATTGAGCTGAACTACAACTCCTGTTCAAAAAAACATTATTTGGCACGAGAAAAAAATGCAGCCCTGTTCTACATATTTCCAAGAAACGTTTTGCAAAAGGCACCCTGGAAATTTTTTGCTCTTAGTTCACGAAAACTCAGAAAATATTATTATTTTTTTTTTTCAAAAATAAATTGACAGCTTGAACGGGGTTTGACTGCACGAACAGATCCGACTCTCAAGCACGAATTGAAACAATCAAAGATCCAAAAGTTCAACATTGTTCGCCAACACGAACGCTTTTCGTCAATACACAAGGAGAATAAAATCATCGCGCGAAAACCCAAAACATTCCAACAGCTCAACCCCCAAAAACAAAAAGAAATTCGGTTCTTTTTTTCTTCTCCCCGTCGAAGACTGGCTTCAAACTCACGGTAACAGCGACCCGGAGTTTCCCAAAAATGTCCTGCTTCAATCGGAACCCACGAACTCCGATGAACCCCCCAAAAAGTGACCAATGAAAAAGCGCATCACACGCGCCCACAGGGAACACGATTCGCTGAATGACACGAACACTACACGATGCTCTTGCTGTCGTCACTGAGCGTATCCACCACCTGTAACGAATAAACGAGAATAGGACAAACACCGAATCAGACTCTGAATCACGACGAAGGAAAAGCCACCGAACTCGATCCACGGTTTATTTCCGATCAACGCGGAGCCGATTTCACACCGTTAACAGCGAGATTTAAGTGTGCTTTTCCTCCTTGAAATATTCCGAACGGTTGACGTAATCACATACCGAGCTGATTCCCGGCAGTCTCAAGATCATCCCGATCACAGGTACTTGTCGCAGCCACAGCAACACCATCGGTATCAAATGTCTGGAACACACACACAGCAGACACCGAACTCAAGCAATAAGCTTCGTGAGCACGTTTTCAAGAGGCACGTACTTGAACAGTAATACTGAACCATAGAGTTCAACCACCATTCCGACAAACGGCCAACCAATGAGAACAAACGCAACGCCGCCTGAGAAGCACAGCGTGCCTTTTATCTTCTGTCGGTCCGTGAAGAAGGCCAATAGGCGTTGGTGTCCCATCACGAAACCGACTCCTGCAATGAAGAGTATCTGCGAAACGGTTATGCCCAAACGAAATCCTACGGAAGACGATCTGTACGTACATTCCCCATCGCCATCAAAGCACGATCTAGCATCAAGATGATGCCGAGGGTGAAGAATCCGATGCCAAAGCACACCAGACCAACTCCGATCTCTGTCAGAGAAACGATCAAATTGTATGAACGTTCATCCACCAACAAAATGAACAAAATACTTACTCTGGACCTCCGATATCTCGAACATGGTTACGTCCGGAGAGGGTCACTAACCTAAAACACCAATAAATTAAAGAAATCCACTTGCAGGCAAGCTCGAGGGCAATCTGAAACGCGAGAGACGCTCAATGAATTCATGGAATGCCACGAAGACTCAGAAATCCAATACCTCCCGAAGTTTTCAAATGGTTCTACGAAGGGCACGCTTTCACCGCGCGACAGGCTGATTCCCATCTGCACCTTCAAACTCACGGAGAGCCAAAAAGCTAAAGGCTTCCTTCTAGAATTCTTCACATCATTCAGTTGGGCTAACAAAAAGTACCTTCCGAGGGTACCCGAAATGAAGTGAAAAGTAAAATTGTCGGTTTCTCATTCGACTAAAAGTTTCAGGAGGGGCAAAGACTGGATTGCATTTTAATGAGGATTAAGCGAACTACGCAATACCGAGAAAGGGAGGTGATTGATAAGCTCCCTTTTTCTCAGAGTGATACGGGGTTTCTTTTGATTAAAATTTGGGTCGACAGAAAAAAAGGAGCAGAATTGTTTCCTCCTATGCGCCTTCTCTAGATATAAAATGAACTTCGGTCAAGCCAACAATTGTGCTGCTCCACAGTGTGGCTCTCCAGTCCCGTTGCCTGTCCCATTCCTAAGATGATAAGCTATAGCAGCTGTAGAGAGAGAAAGTCTGTCTCATTCAACTTGAGTGGGTGAATAAAACCGCAATATGATTCAGAGCTACAGGACTTGTCTTCTAGAATTATCCCACGTTGAATGTTACCGGCATTGTTTTCTCAAGGTGGATGGATTTGTCACCAGAATTCAAAATGATCCCCCTAAATTCAGATTACTTCATATATGTGAACATGAAGTGCCATGGATGTATGACTTTGAATTCAAGCTTGAAACC
This sequence comes from Notodromas monacha, assembly GCA_905338405.1. NCBI lineage: Eukaryota > Metazoa > Arthropoda > Ostracoda > Podocopida > Cyprididae > Notodromas > Notodromas monacha. The sequence goes on from CAJPEX010000471.1 coordinate 93,714, forward strand.
CCCATCAGCAGCTCCATTATAAATGCCCCTGGTTGATCACCAGAAATAATCCACTTTGTGTAACTCCCTGATGAGATTGCAGATCATTTAAAAAAAATTACCCATGTAACTGTAGAGACACACTTCAATCTCAATACCTCAACCCTTCCACACCTGCTTTGGAAAAATGTATTTCAAGTCCAGCTGTCAGGTCTTTTGGAACAGTGCATCAAGAACTTCCCTTGACTTGAAGGCTTTCAACCTCAAAGTTCCATAACTCAAAATTTCTAGACATTTCAACAGATATTTCATTGATACAGGAAAGAGAAAATAAACAATAATTTAACTTGGTGTGTTTTGTAAGGAAATGAAATACTAATTGGAAAATGAATGCCTGCCTTCAAGTTCAGTATCTGACACAAATTAAAAGTAAATAAAGGTCCAGAATATCACCATTTACAAGTATCTTTAATTCTGTGTTTCACACAGCAAAAATGCTCATTTCCCCAACTCAAAACCTCACAGAGCTGATTTTGTTTTAGCTGGTCTGTTGAAAATTAACACAGAGGCTTGACTACACTTATTGTCACTCAATTTCATAAATACTCCTGGCACTTCATTCTCAACAACTGTCAATCTTTTTCAAAACATAATAGGGTAATACATACCACATATTTTAGGGTAACATAATTGAACAGCTTCATTCACCAAAGTCCTGCTGTGTAAGTATCCAAGGGAAATACTTGTAAATATACACCCTGTATCTTGAATGCCAAGCATCCATTCCTCAATCATCCTTCCAGAACATCCACTAGGTGCCGCCTGAATCACCAACCTCTAAAATGAAACACAGAATGAGGAAATGCAAGTTGATGAATAGTTGAAAATACCGTACACAGAAATGAATGAAAGAAAACAACCACAACATGGAGTAACCCGGCAAACTGGCCTTGTTCGAACACCATCAGGGAATCGACCCCTGAGAGCAACTCTGCGATCAACACACACAAAAAAAAAAATCGAAGAAAAAAAAAAACACGACACCACAGGTACCACGCATTTTTTTTGCCAATCCCGACATTACGCCAGGCACATTAATAAAGAACAACCTTTTGTCGAATAGACACAGGGGGGGGAAAAAATACAACTTTTGAGCATGACCAGGAAGCATGCCAATATATATATGCCTTTTTTTCGTGTGTTCGTGTATGTTTGATTCAACGCGTCGTTGGCAGTTTTGATGAGGGATAAAAGTGTGACACAAAAATACAACGCCAAAGGTCGGGGTTATATATATATATATATATACTGTAGTAACAAGCCTCTGGTTTCTTTTTCTTTTGTTTTCGAGCTGATATGAACGAGTTTTCTTCTTTTGTGACTACGTGTGTTCCTCTTTCATTCTCGCTCTCTCTCTCTCAAGACGACGAAAACACAGTCTTATGAATTCCGACACTCGAAAAAATGAATGATTTTTCAGCGTAAGATCAAGAAAGCTTAAAGCATAATTTAGTCAAAATGAACCCTGGAACACTTCAGAAACCATGGCGACAGATGTCACTCCCATGTTATTATGAAGCTTGGGCCACAGTGAGTCCCCAAAACTAATTCCTGTATTTCTCTGGTTCTGTGGCATTTTCTTTCAAATGAAAAACGCAATTTACTTTGAGATTCATTGCAAAAAATTCAATATCTTGCAAATTCCGAAATAAAACATAAAATTTGTACGTTTTTCAGCACATAAAGTGAATTTAAAACTGATTGGTGTGAATAATTTGGAAAAGTTTGAGTGTTAAGACTTCTGAAATTAAAAAAAAAACTTTTGAAGACCAAGAAGCAATTACTTCGTCATTTCTTTCAAATTTGCAACAGATTTCAAAGTTTTAATTCACTCTTTTTACCTATAACATTGCATTTCTCTGTGAATAAGTCAATGCCTTCCAGAAACTCATAAAAAAAGATAAAAAATAAATTTAAAATTGATTGGTATAAAATTAAAGCGATCTGAAAAAGTTTGAAATTTTAAATTTCTGAATTTTAAAAATTTTCAAGACCAGAAGAAGCAAAATCAAGCAACTATTTTCTCAGTTCCTTCAAATATTTAAAAAAATTCCACAATTATATTCAAAATTTGATGAAATTTCAAATTTCAGCATTTTTAGACCTAATAATGTCGTCAATTTCGTCACTATAAACTCCTAGAAAATTTCCGGAATGCCAAACTTTCCTTGTTTACTGGTTTTTCGTTATACGGGGACCCACCGTAGAGGCAAAACGACGCGCAAAAAAAAAAGCGGATCATCACAGTTCGAACAAAATAACTTCCAACTCTGGGAAAAAATGAACCTTAAAAAATAAAATTTTAGAATAAAAGAATAAAAACAAAGATTGCATCAAAAAAACGGAAAAAAACGAACCAATATTCCCACGACCCTTTTTTTTTCTTCTTCCTTTTGAGGCAACCCAGTTAGTTGTCAACACTACTGACAGTGCATAACTTTTCCCCCTTTTTTGATTCTCATTGTCATGGCGTCGTCAAGAACAGCCGCTTCCTGATACTCTGCAACCTTTTTTCTTATCTTTTTTTTTCGATTTTCCTCATTCATTTGCGAATGAGGAAAACAAATACACCCTGTTTTCTTTCCTTTTCCTTGTTTTTTTGATACCAAGTAGCAACAACAATATGAGAGCAATCAAGGTGAAATGCAACATCCAAAAACAAATTCGAATGGGAAAAAATATATAGAAAGGGACATTTTTCTCAATTTTTGAAGTGCGAACTTTGAAAGACTTTCCACATTTTTTTGGTCTTTCAAGGTTTATTTTTTTTTCTCCATCAATGGTCTACAAATGTGTTTGTCTCTGTCCTTCAGGAATATTAAAAGTTGTTGCAAATTAATTTTAAATGATATCAATGCTACAGGGATTTAAAAAAATCGAATGTCTCCAATTTTCATGGAAATTAATTTTGCATTCACTCAAACAGTGAAAGTTTGCTACTTCATCCTGTGCAAATAAAAATCACTATTTGCAATCAATCTTCCTCACATGATTTTCCGATTTCCAAAAAAAAATTCAAAAGAAAATTCAGGGGATATTTTCTGGAATTTCAAACACACAAGGATTGTCCCAATGACATTAGACACAGTATTTCTGACATTGTTGAAAATTTTTCTCCATTGATGCTTCAGGCATTTTCAATTTGTTCTCCATATTTTAATTTTTTTCTTCAGGAAAATGCATGATCATAAGCAAAAGCTTTTCAGCCATGACTAGAGTTCATTTCAAGGTATGCTGAAAACTTTTCACAAACATTTGAAAACTGAAACTTTGTTGTTGTGTAGAATATCATACTTGGCACATCTGGTGAAAATTTCAAAATTGTTTGATGATTCGTTTTCTTGTGATAAATAGAACAGGCAAAACTTTCTACAGAGGCGAGAATTAATTGAAAATATCACCAATTTTGTTTTCCCGCAAAAATTTGCCAGAGATAATTTTTCCGCATTACAATTTGTTGAGGGGATTGACGGTTGACTTTAATTCCACAATTTGTTTACATTTTGCGTCAACACAAGGGACAATTTTCATTCACTCAGGAATTGCTACAACGGAAGCTCAGAAAACATATTGCTGCAATTTTTCCTTTTTTTTTAATTTAGCACATATTGTGCAAAAATCCATTACGGTAACTAAAACATTTTTTAAATCAAACGTGGATGTAAATTGCTTGAAACGGGAAGTTCTGAAATGCATGTGCATTCGTTTGAGCATTTCGAGGGAGTTCAGTTAATGTGAGGTAATTCAGAGGAACCATTATTTATTTTCCTAACTTTTGGATAATACATAAAAAGACAATTTTACAGGATTTTATCCGAAAAAACAAAAACGAAGCCTGATTTTCCAAGTAGAACGTTCTTTGATTCAAAAATTTCGTTTGACTTTCGCAATTCTTCGCAAAAATGAATTTAGCAGCATCACTTTTCTTAAAAAAAAAAAAACGTGATAGGTCTTGAATTTTGTTCCTCCTTCACAAAGAAAAATATTTTCAGGAGAATTTTCTAACCTTCTTCATAGAAACACGGGATGTATTAAATTTTCCTGGTTTTTAATAAAAGCGCATAATTTTATTCAATTTGAAAATGTTTTAATCCTGGTGGCGAATTGAAAATCAGTTGAACATTCAAAAAAAATTTAAATCAAAGACCAAAGATTTTTTGTTCGGGCTGCAGAAAATAAATTTAAAAGTACCCTTAATAGAGTTCAACTGTAAAGTACAGTATTTTCACTTCATTTGAGATTCAATGAACATTTTTATATTCTTCATTTATTGATTCAACAATTTCCTGCCAACATAACATTTTACTGATATTGGCTAAGTCTAAAAAAAAAATTCCATCAGCATTTTGTCTCAACCGGTATCTGAACATGAACACATTATATTCATTTGAGATCTCCGATACAAATTCGAGATCCGTCATTTCTCGAGAAAACGATTTGATTTTTCGACTGTCAATACTGAGGGTTTTTTTTGCTGAATATCCAGTAAATTCATATTCTGCATGAGCGTGATTCTTCGTACATTAACGAGAGATATTTCGCCGTTTTGAGCGCTTATTTTCCCCAATACTCGGCAGCCCTTTTTCTTTCTTCAAAGAATGCAAAAATTCTGCACTCGTTCCATTCTCAATTCGAAAGCGGCTTTGATTTTTTTTCCAGTGAGGAAAAAAATTTTTTTTTGGGCATTGAGCAAAAAAAAAAAAAGAAGCTGAAGTTCAAGGTTGTTTTTGTTGCCTGAGGCTACCAGAAATGACCACTGCGATCCAGACGGTCCATGGCGAGGGAGTCGGAGGGTTGCGGGACGTCGGGCTGGCCCCAGAGATGGACCGCACCAGCACGGGACGCCACTTGGTGCCAGGATTGGCGGTCGTCGGGGTACCAGTCTTCCCGCGGCGGCGCCAGCTGGGAACCAGCAGTGTAGGAGTCGTCGTCCACCAAGTTTGTCCGCGAGCTCTGCTTCTTCACCACGATAAGCTCTCCGTTGCGTCCGATTATGAGTCCTTTCATCTTGTCTCCTCCCCAGGATCTTGAGAAGAAAAAAAAATAGATGGGAATTTAGTTGCAACGCATTTTTTGAACTTTACATTTCATTAGTCGTCCATAACCTGGAGATAATTTTTTTAAAACTAAAATGAGACTCACTCAAACCTGAACATAAAAAAACAAATTCATCCAGTTTCGCGAGGGATTGAATATTTCTATCATTGGTACAATTTTGAATGATGAATGGAGAACGAGAAAATTCAGAACCACGCAGGACTAATCATAATCTAATCATAATCAAGAGTCAATTACAATTTAGCGCTGATGAAAATTCAGAGTCAATGACAATTTAGAGCTGAACACAATTTAGAGGAACAGACAATTCACATCAACTTAAAGTTCAGAGCTGATGATAATTGAGAGTCAATTACAATTCAGAGCCAATGTCAATTTTGAGCCAAAGAAAATTGACCGGAAATAGATAATCCAGAGCTAATTCACAATTCAGAGCCAATGACAAGTGAGAGTTAATCACAATTCAGAGCCAAAGACAATGGAGAGTAAAAAGGCAATTGAGAGCCAAAGAAAATGTAGAGCTAATGACAATTGAGAGTCAATAACAATTCAGAGCTGATGACAATTCAGAGCCAAAGAAAATTGCCTTGCACAATTGTAAACCCCAAAAAAATTGAGAGCCAAAGAGGTGATTGCCAATTACAATTTACAGCTACAGTATTGACAACCAAGAGTCAATAAACGCATTTATCAAAGAGCAAAAGCAAAGTGAAGCAATTTAATGCCAAGAATATTCTATTCCCCCAACAAAAATGCTTGTTCCTCTAACTCAAAACAAACCTCAAGTCGAATTTATTCACTGATCCCTTGAACTCCCCACCTAAACAGGTACAACTTTAATTAAAACAATATTTAATAAAATTCCTGTTTCATCAAATGAGTGTTTCTCACCAAAAAAAATATATACATAAACAACAAATTCGTCAACCAAAACGTTTGCGAAGCACACACACACAGTTGGTTCATCAAACCCAAGCCCATTTCACATTTTCACCTATTATAATAAAAAATATAAGAATAATCAGTTTAAACACAATTGATTTTATTTGTACAAAACTTTTTGAAGTTAGCTTAATTTTACATTGAAATTATAATGTGCACCATACAAAATATATACGTTAAAAAATATATTGAATACATAAATATAAATATATTAATGGAAAATATATTGAAATTATATATTACACCACAAAAATAAGGTTTTGGAGAGAACCTTTTAATTTCTTTTAAAAAATCTTTAAAAATAATGCATTTATTTACTGTAATTTTTGTTATAATAATATCAATTAAAAGATTAAGAGTCTTCACACAACGCGAGAATCGACAACACATAAATTTGGCAAATTTCCACATCAAAGCTCTAAACCAGCGTGAAACAGAAAAAAAAATTGCCCAGGGAGAAAATTACTCCAAAGAAAAAAACACCAAGCGACGGCCTTTCTGTGAAACGTGTGGACTCGAACTGGCCGCTGCCGCCGAACACAGCCTTTGCCAGGACCGGCAAGAAGACTAGGTACGCTTTCCGCAGGCTTGGAAACGGCGGCAGAGGCAGTCCTAAGCGGCTGAGGTAGTCACTCGGCACCGACGCCTTCAATCGCATACACACGTCAAACGAGAGGAACAAGATGAGGAATCCGTAGACAGCCAAGACTGGGCCAATGATCCGAAAAGGATTCGCTGCGGTCGAAAAAATCAATTCAAAACGTCAATAAATTCGCATTTCCCGTCAATAACGAAAAAAAAAACCATCAACTCTCTCTCTCTCTCTTTGTACAACTCACTCAATTCACTTTGTGCTATACACCAGCTACTCACGCGTTGGGAATACAGCAACGTCCTCGCACTACGGCTTTGGTAAGGCTATGCTATAGCTAAGGAAGGCTTGTATACAGTACAGGGGTGCCTCGGATAATGGACTCTAAAATGCTCTTCATTCTTGCCAGTGAATTTGGCACTTCAAAAAATTTGAAGTTGGAGAGAAAACAAAGAGGCTGTCAGTGAACTTTCATTTATACAAATGGTGTTTTTCAAGTAGACAATCACAAATTCATCAAAGAAAATGTTTTTTCCTATACTATGTCGTTAATTTAACTACTTTAGATTTTGGTAAAGAAGTAAGTTCTTAAAGTTTTGTTAAAAAAAGTAAGTATTTAAGATTTTGGTGAACAAGTAAGTACTTGAAATTTGTGTCGAAAATATTTACTCAAGTACCACTTTCTTCTAAATTGAGAGTAAAGAGGGTGTTGCATGTCATGGACAGACATAAAATTCACAGAAGTAAAAATTTCAAAATATTATGAGCTCAGGTGTGTGACATGATAAATAAACAGGAAATGAAAAAAATTGAGAATTGACTTTCAAATGAAAACTTGAAAATTAAATTATATTTGGGTTCAATACAAGTCAAAATTCGAATTCTGATGTGTTTCAATAAATTTAAATAAATATAAGAACCCCCTTCTTCCAAGTTTAAGACCTCAAAAATCAGACAGGGTGCTAAATAATTGTGTAACACAATTTTTGAGCCTTAATTCAGTCAGAGATTTTAGGCTCCTGGAAAGTCAGAAGACCAGGAAAAGTAAGTGGGTGCTTATACAGCATTTTCCAATTCTTGGGATTTTCAGTTTGTTTGTGAAATATCTAGGGAGTTTTTACAATTTCGTGAATGCAGTTTTTTCAAAATTTGGCAACTCTTCTGTCACTGAAATGGAAGGCTGGTCTTGACTTGGGGCTACATTCTTCTCCAAATTTTAGGATGAGAAAATTAGGTGCATGGTACTTGAGTAAATCAAGTATTCATCATCATAACAGCTGTCCATTAACCAAGACACTACTGCACAATTTACTCACTCAATCCTCTCTCTCTCTCCAGCTGTGACACTTACAGGGTGTTTACCTAGAGTCCTAGAAA
>CAJPEX010000472.1:0-79948 GCA_905338405.1 Notodromas monacha
ATCCGTTCCGTGACACCCTTTTTTTCTATGATAAAGAGACTCATAAAATGAACTTCTTTCATGTAGAATGATTCTGAATCAGAAATTCACTGCTTGAATGCATATGCGTTTTTGAGGTTTACCTTTGGAAAGGCTTGGGAAACTCAACACAATTGACAAATTTTAACCTCCTACTATATATAAATGCCGAAGAATTTTTGATTCTGAAAATTTAGGGCTTATATTGATTGCCATGATTGACTGTTGACATCTTTATAAGATATACTTTTTTCTATATTGTACTGTATTCAGATTACACTTGAACCTCTTGTCTAAGTCAAATTTTTAGGGACCAGGAAAAAAATTGACTTATATAAGAAGGTTTGATGATGAAGTCAAGGAAACAATCATTTTTTATGCAAGGATAAATAAGAAAATTGCAGGATATTTTAAATCATGATATTCTGGGCATAAACTTGCTTATTATTAATGAGATTACCACTTGCTAAACTTGGAAAAAGGGGTTCATTTGCTTTATTATTCTTTAACTTTGTTTCAAAATGCATAAACAAATCATTTGGTTAATTGATTTTCTCTTTCATATATTTCAAAGAAATAGTAATAAGAGGGCCTCTGAGAATTTGACTTATAAGCAGAGGTTTGGGAGAAAAAGACTTCCAGTTAGGTTGGTATTTATTGCATTGTTTCTATAAGGGAATTCAGACATGGAATTTAAAAAAATTTGAGTTATAGGGAGGTTAACTTGAGAAGTTCAATTGCATTGTACTTATTGCAGGAATACAGTACATAAGCTCAAAGGTGCATATAGGAAGGATTTCACGAGCTTCTGCATGGATGAGCAGAAGTTGTGAGTTGATTTTTGTGGGCGCGGAATTCCTTTATAATTTAGGGATATATATATATATATATATATATATATATATATATAGTATGTTAGTACATATATATACTGTATAGTATTTTAGTACATATACAGTATAGTAATACCATACCTTTTATTGTATAGATTAACTGGAAGAAATCTCAAAATTTCCCAAATATTTAGCTGCTTCTGTTTATACTGATGTACAGTATATAGGTAGTTATCATTTTTTATTTATTTATGCCATTCACAAGATGAATTATTGTTGCAACAGAAAACACCTTTGTATACTGCATGTACAATATTTATATTCCAAAATTCTCTTTTGACAAGATTTGAGAGAAAAGTGTACATTTCTTCTAAAATCAGATACACTTTATATGTACAACCCATATAAATATTCATAATGGTTTTTTAACAACAATTTGGGGGTGGTGCAAAAAAAATTCTGCTAATGGTTGCAGTGCTAGTTTCAAAACACTGTTCGGGGCAATTAATGAAGCTTATTGAAAAATTTTCAAGTGCAGTATCAACAATTTTGTTTCAAATTTTAGCAAGATAAAACTGTGAATTTTCAAAAATTGAGGGAATTAATTTTTGAAAAGGTACCATCAACCGGGATGAATTTTAATTGTAGATTTTTTGGATTTTACTGTACTGCAAAGTTCATAGTATGTCCAACAGTCTTCTGAGTTATCATAGTGCCACCGTAGTTGAAGCTCTTTGCGTTTATATACTGTAAACTGTAGCCCACGTAGAAATGGCCACGATCTTTGAAGCGTCAGTCGTGTTCCACCGTCGTTACGCGAACTCCGTCCCTGTTGAAAATCGCTAATCGAAAGAATTAATGCATTGATATGATCGTGTTGTTAGCGGTGATTTGAGAAACTTATCCGTGAATTAATGTTGGATGTCACACCTTTATGGTAGAAATACGACCGTGGACTACGTTGACGATATTTTTTTCCGTGGGAAACGTTTCTAATGATGAATTTGTTGGCCGGCTTGTGTTCAAGCATCTAAATTGTAACGGTTCTATGAGATCGGCGTTAATTTTCGAACCGACCAGTTTTCAAATTCCTCTCACATTTCGTTTTTCGAATCTTGCTGCGTTCCCGTTCGACAATACGTAGAATATTGCGAATCATTGCTTTCAGGTGTTGCTCCTTAAGCGTAATCCTGTCTTTATTGATGGTTCACTTAAGAAAAGCAGTATCCTGATATTCCAGGATCTTCGGCGTATTTGATGCATTTTTCTCTTTTCTCGACAGGTCTTTAATATACATCTTAATAAAGCCATTTATAAACATCTTTAGCTATGAAGATGAACGTTTATAAGACCAGTTCCCGTCGCAAGATGCGGAAAGCCCATTTCAACGCACCGAGTCACGAACGACGCAAGATCATGAGCTCCCCATTGAGCAAAGAGCTCCGCCAGAAGTACAATATCAGGAGCATACCCATCCGGAAGGACGACGAAGTTCAGGTTGTTCGAGGTCATCACAAGGGACAGCAAGTCGGAAAAGTTGTGCAGGTCCGTGTTTTTCCGTTGCTTGTATTCACGTCAATGTATTCGATATGGAAGAGCTGTGATTACAGTCTGTAGGATTGAATTACTTGGCCGCGTTTGTTTAAATCGTAACCGTCGACTTCACATGAAGATTCTTCTGCTACGTCGGTATATGTTGGAACGACTTTGTTATGAACTAGAGTGTGTCCAAATCTAAATCAATTTAGGCAATGTTTATGGCGTCGACTGTTTTGCATGATTTCATGCGCTCGCAGGAATTATGTGTTATTGTGTTGAAAAGTTATGTCGATAAGAAGTTCTTGGTATTTTTTAAGCACTTGTTTTTCTCGGTCTTTGACGCTAGGATGATACGTTATAATTATTGAGAACCTACACTCTCGAACCTTTGCTTCGACGAGAGCGCGAGCCGCAACACACCCTTAGCGTCCCTTGTGTACCTTCGCTCGTAATTGTCATGAATGCTTTTCAGGTCTACCGCAAAAAATTCGCGATTTACATCGAGCGTATCCAGCGAGAGAAGGCCAACGGTGCCAGTGTATTCGTCCCTATCCACCCCTCCAAGGTGACCATTGTGAAGCTGAAGCTCGACAAGGACCGCAAGCGCATCATTGATCGTAAAGCAAAGGGCCGTGCCGCAGCTCTTGGAAAGGAGAAGGGAAAATACACCGCTGAGCAAATGGAATCTTAAATTGTTCGGTGTGAAGTTGAATAAAATGATTTCGGGGACGTGACTTGTTGCAACGTCATTTACACGTGATCAGAAGTTGAACTGCGGAGAAACATAGAGAAGAAAACGCTGAATATACTTTGAGGAGCTTAGTTGGACTTATAAAGGAATATTATTTGGTGCTCTCGCATTAGGTCTACGTCTAAACCATTGAACTGCACGAAAAGGTTACTTTTTCATCGCTACATCGAAATTTACAGAACTACTTCATAAGTGAAGACAGCGGGTCAGTGCGTAACGAAATGGTTCCAGAATACAGTTTGTTATTCAGCACTTCTGTGATGCAAAATGGATTTTCCCTTCAGGATAAATCAACATATTGAAAACATGAAAGGACAATGATAATCCTGTAAAATTTTCAAAGTACAAGATTGTAATCTTAGCGTAAATTGGTAATAAATTTAGGCAATCCTGCTGAGGTTGCGCGCTCAACTTTCTTAATTTCTCAATTTTCATTAACAAGAGAACGCGTAGACATTCCTTTCTCTTTGCATTCTTGATTCTTTGAAAAATTACCAAATTGAGGCCTACAATTTGATGAATTTGTACATTTTTGGTTCACAAATTGTGTTGCGTGAAGCAATGCAATAATGTGCAAGTCACGTTCCCCTGCAAAATATAAGACTTCAAATTTTGCTTTGCATGGGTCTTTGCTGGGGGCCCCCTGTATCTGATTATTTTACTAGGTTGGAGTTACAGGATATCATTGATCAATTGTTCAATGGTTTCATCCTTTTCGTGATATTTTCAATCAGAGTAGAAATTGCGGATTTTGATGCCCATTTTTTCTGTCGTTCGGAAGGAATTACCATTGAAGAGGATACAATTTGAAGAAGAGCATATTGAGTTATCCTTTTTGTTTGCTTAAGAGATGGAGAAAAAAAAACCTTGTGCCTCTTTGTCCAGAATGCAAGCTGAGGTTACTGTGTGCCACCAAGTATGATTATCTGGGCAGTACTCCGTGAACAGCATAATTTTGCACATCAGGTAAGAAACGCTGTGTAGGTCTTGAAAAAAAAAGTAGACCATCAATTTAGAAGTAGCGCCTTCGAAGACAGAATATGATCGCTTCGGCCGTTACAGGAATTGTTTTTCTTACAGACAAATTATTGTTTTTATGTACTGGCCATAGCATAAATTATTTCCGCTCTTCCCTGAAAACTTCAGTTTACATATGCATACTCAAGCGCGTATACTGTATATACAGTTCTGTATCTACACGCTTGTGCAGATAATTTAATCACATTTTATCCGTTCTCTTATCAACTTAAAGGAGGAAATATCGGGTTATCATAAGTCTGATAATCCCGAGTGATTGATTTCATGTCGATTGAAACCGGAAATGCTTCATGAAATACTTCTGAATCGAAAAAACTTAGTTTTTTTGTTTTGTTTTACTTACCTCCCTGTGTACAGCACTTGCTTTGCTCTTACCGGCTCTTTCTTCACGAAGAAAACAATGAAAGTGCCGTTATATCTCCGTTTACTAACTTTAAGTTCGTTTTTGTGGCTGGTCTAAGTAGAGTACGGTACTTGTGGTATCCGCTCGAAACATCTACAAAAACATTTTTAGCTTCCGAAACCCATTGCAATGCACTGCACAAATTCTCTTTACGAGTACAGTACTGTAATTTAATCTTGGTGATGAGTTGAAACACACAGACGCAAGTTGCATGAGAGTAATAACTTTTTTATATCCAGTGCTGCACGAAGTTCTTCAATATTTGCCATCTTACGGTGCGTCATTTTCTGCAACAACGCGTGAACCACAGTTTGTACCACCACGAAACGTACAGGTGTCTGCCGCGAATGTCTCACTAATGTAGCCCATGCGCGCTTGGCTCAGCGGAGTGCAATGTTGCAAGAAAAAAAATAACTTAACGAAGTGGTTTGCTGAATATCTGAATCACGATATTTAGAACTGTCAAGCATAATTTTTGTTGGTGAGCGAGCATATAAGAAACGGAGCTGTTCGTATGAGATACGAATGTAATGTGTTCGTTAACCGCGTCGTGCGTGACTTCCTTACTGTATGGCATTTAAAGAGTTCGCCTTTTGGCGGCAGCGCGAATTGCATGCGGTGATTCATATCTGCGGAATCGCTCGATCAACCACGCGTAAACTCTATTGCTCTTCCTTCGTCTGAACTTCTCTGGAGGTAGAACATCATGCGCATTGTCCAAAAATGAGTGCTGATATAAAAGACGAGGCTTTTTCTCCGAATCCGGTTGCTCGGTGCGACGGTGATGCGAAGAAAGAGGTGTGTACTCGGAAAATTTAGAGGGAGTGAAACTGCGGAAGTTCATTTGTACTGTTCTCACTCATTTTTCAATCAGCCATATGTCGTTCTCCTGGAGCAACCTGCTTCGAAGGCGTTGAGATTCCGATACATATGCGAAGGAAGGTCCGCCGGAAGTCTTCCCGGTGAACGAACGCACGGTACATACAAAACACACCCCACGATTCAGGTTGGCGAAATGATCATCAATTAATTTTTTTTTCATGTGTTCAGCATGCATTTACACTTTTCTTTCGCCGACATTTAGGTCATGGGTTATCATGGTCCTGCTGTGGTTGTTGTGTCCTGTGTCACGAAAGATCCTCCTTTTCGGCCTCATCCTCACAACCTAGTCGGACGTGAAGGTTGCGACAAAGGCGTGTGTACGATGTACATCGACCCAAATACAATGAAATGCCAGTTTCAGAACTTGGGTATTCAATGTGTTCGGAAGCGCGACATAGCTGAAGCCCTTGATCAAAGACAGCAGATTAAAGTCGATCCCTTTCAAAGTAATTCCCTGGTATCGTACATTCGTGTTGAAGTGTATGTCTAATTCTGTTTTTTTTTTTTTTTTTTTTTCCAGCTGGATTTGATCATAAGCATCAGCCAAACTCAATCGATTTGAACTCTCTTCGTCTCTGCTTCCAAGTGTTTATAGAAGGAGAACAGAAGAATAAGTATGTAGTCCCCCTAAAGCCTGTCGTTTCGGAGCCGATCTACGACCGGAAAGCAGTAAGCGATCTGAACATTTGTAAGATGTCTCACTGTAACGACACTGTTGCTGGTGGACGTGAAGTAATTCTTCTGTGTGAGAAAGTGGCGAAAGAGAATATATCCGTCCGATTCTACGAGGAGTCTCCGCAAGGAGAAGTAACGTGGGAAGACTTCGGCAAGTTTCAACCGTCGGATGTCCACAAGCAAGTCGCCATCTGCCTCCGCACTCCTCGGTATCGCACGCTTGACGTAAGTTTCAATTCACTGATGCCTGCGCGAAATATTTCATTGGAGAATCTTCGCTTCCATTTTCTGATGAGTAACGTTCGATCCATTTCTGTTAATGAAGGCGAGAAAACTGCAGGGCTTACAACTATGCAGTAATGTTAAATGACCTCACGAGGAAGCTCAGATAGTCTAACTCGGAATATTCGAACTCCTACCAACCGAGTACCGCATTTAGTGAATACTTCGTACAGTTGTGAATGTACTGATCTTGCGTGAAAGTGCGATGAATCCAATCGACGAAGGATTAAAATTCAGCCCCAAGATTTCGATAGAGATAAGTCTTAAATACTAACACCGCTGTTCTCGTTCCCTTTTAAATAATTTCAAACGTAAATCTTGACAGACCTAGCTTTATGAAGTTCGAAACCTTGTCTCGAAAGTTTCCGAATTCCTTTTTTTTTTCCGCGCTGAATTGATACCATACTGGGACTGGTGGTGCATGGTTTTTGCGAATTATGTTTTGTACGGAGTGTTTTGCGAATTTTTGAGAGGGAGTCCATTTTAACTGCCCAGTTGAGAATGCCAGCAATTCTGAAATTGTGGTGACCTATTTTATTTGAAACGCGCGTTTACCTGAACAAACTTCAATTCGTATAAATATGGATATTCGTTGATCCACTTCTTGAATGTAGAGTATTTTTCAAGTAACATCCACCTGTGCTATGTAACCTGTTCAATTTGATCTGAAGGAAGCAGAGGAAGGTGTACCGTATCAGAATCCGTTGAAGAATTGAAAAACTCCTCTGAAATCATTCTGATGTTTGCAAAATTATGTTAAACGAATACCAAGACGAGCTACGAAGCTATCGATTTTTTTCTTATTTGAAGGTGACTGACGTAGTCAAGTGTCGGATTCAGCTGATGCGCCCAAGCGACAAAGCGACGAGTGCTCCACGTGCTTTCGAGTACCATCCTTTGGACCCAGGTACGGCGAATTCCGTATGGTCGCAGAAGAATTCGAAAGCTTCATACGACTCCTTCCGTCACATT
The DNA here is from genome assembly GCA_905338405.1 of Notodromas monacha. Classification (NCBI taxonomy): domain Eukaryota; kingdom Metazoa; phylum Arthropoda; class Ostracoda; order Podocopida; family Cyprididae; genus Notodromas; species Notodromas monacha. The sequence continues at coordinate 7,394 of CAJPEX010000472.1, forward strand.
CTTGCGGCCGATTCGGGTGCTTTGCTCACGAACATCCGCGATGAATCCAAAATGCGGATCCGCGTTTCCAAAGCTTCGCAGACAACCATGTCCATTACCACGGACGAGGGAAATGATAACTGGATAGAAATGAGTGCTCCCGGAATGCTCGTAGAAGAGAAATCGCACGTTATGTTGGGGTATTTCGAAACTTTGAAAGCGTACGCGAAAGACGCGAAGCTGAATCTGTCGAAGCACGCGATAAGTGCGAGTGTGCGCGCGGAGGCGGAAAACATGCAAAACGGGAATTACCTTCCGAATGTCTTCAAAGAAACGGTCGATGCTTCCACTAATGTTGACGAGGCTGGGTCGAACTCAAACGGATTGAGTCCACCTCCGGTTCCGCCGAAGCGGAAGAAAACTCAGAAAACCCAGACTACGTCGTTCGGCACCCCGGAACTGAACGGGAATTTCTTCCCAGACTCTGTCGACCCCACGTTCGCGATTTCCTCGAATTACGATCACTTGAGCGAGGTGACTGAATTCGAGTCTGATCTCCACGAAAAGGCAGCTTTGTACGAAGGTTCTCCTCCGCTTGCGACTATGTCTGAGCTTGATGATCTCGATGCGTTGTCATTGTACGCGAAAATGGACGAAGTCAGCGGGGACTCTAATACCAATGATTGGGGTAGGGCGGACAGCGAGACGCCCGGCAATAATTTGGGTAGTGTTACGCCGGACAAAAATGAGAATAATCTCGAAGCTACTCTCAAAATCGGCCCTGCATGCTCTCCACTGTACGTTGATGATCCAGATTACATTCCTTTGCCGGTTCTCGATCTATTTGTTTGATTCCGTAACATTATTTTGGTAATCTTGTCTTGCCAATTCCTTCCTTTCCGATTTATTCGAAGTATGTGCCCCTTTCATCGAAGCTACTATTAATTTAAATACTGTAGGAGTATTTAAACTAATAGTAGCTTTGATAGTATTATACTAATTAATAGTTTCTTAACTGGTCTCTTCATCCGGATGCTCTTCGGAAGAGCGTGCACGAAAGAGCAAATATCAGATGAGCAAGTATCAAAAGAACGAAGTTTATGTGAAACCCCGAAGAAAAGTTGAGATTCAAAAAGGAAAAATGTTATCAGATTTTCCATATTCTTTGGACAGCAGTACATCCATTTCTGTATGAACAAAGGTAACAGATACATGGTCCTGAAAATATTGAAATCAGCGAAGGAATAGGGCAAGTTGGGAAGAGTGTGACAAAGATAAAAGAACGGCTCGCAGAATTGTTTTCTCTGTGGATCTTATCCTCGGTTTTTCAAACCAAATATTGTTCTATGCGGTTCCTTTAAGACTTGTTCTTCTGGTAATTGCTCTTCAATTATAATTTATTCCTTCCTGAGCCCACTTTTCAAAAGACGTACTCCTTCCGAATGATTTGGTGTTTCCTGGTTAGGTCAGAGTTTCTGGGGGTAAGTTATTTGGAAAGTAACCTCCATCCACTCATTTGAGTCTTCTCGCTTTGGCATGACTGTTTATTGCAAGGATTTGAGTGGCAAGGCAAATTTCATTGGCCGAAGTGGATGAAGAAAAAAAATAACGTGAAGTTTCTTGATGGAGGATGCTCTCCAAGTATGTGCAAACTCTTGTACTTTACGTAGTTTTTTTGTGTGTGTGTAAAACGTTGAATTTCTGTCGTGACGTTCACTGAGGAGAGTCATCGGCAAATCTTTTGGATTCTATTTGTGTCAATTAGTGGTAGATGATCTGTTGTCTTGGAGTGAGATATTTTTGGAGCATGCAGGGTAGAGAGAGTAGGAATCTTCTTGGCAACTGATAGTGGAAAGTGAGGTGTGATATTTGATGAATTCCAGTCGATCTGCAAATCCTGTTTTGATCTAGTCCTCAGCACCACTTGATCTTAATCTCAACGAGAGAAGCTTTAATTTTTTACGCATTTTTGTTCCCTCTTTTTGTGATGGATCTGGTCACCAACTTCCTGAGTTGTGCGTATGATCTTCCCTCTGAAGATTGTGATTGAATGGTAAGATTTCGTAGTCGCCCTGTTCCATGCGGCGATCGGTGTAGCTCAAGAGCAACGTCATTTGACGGTAACTAATCGGATCGTATTTACTCGGAAATCCATGTACTGCCATGTTTTTTGACCTCATTCCAAAAATGTTTTCATGTCATAAGAGAGTTGGGTATTGTTTTTGCGTTTTTGCATAGAGGAAAGGTTCTCAGCAGCCATGCGGGAGATCAGTGATTGCTGATCGTTTCCGGTGTTCTGGAGAGGTTGGGCATTTGTTCGCATTATGAGATCGGTTGAAAATTTTGTTTGTGACGAACGGTGCGTGGCTAGATCACTTTCCAGATCTTGTCAGTGGAAACAATTCAAACAAAGTGAAACTTTAAAGCTTTGCCATCCCTGGATGTGATTGTACTTGTTTTGCGCTTTTATGGAGTTTTGGAATGAATGGATCATGTGAGGACAGTTGGTTGCAGTGACCAAGATGACCTCTGGCAAATGTCTGGATACATTCTACCAAAACCAGTTCATTGATTGGTTAGGAATGTCGATGTCTCCAAATCATGAAAAATGGTTCTCCATCCGATTGATTTTGAGGAATACCTAATTTTGCGTGACATGTGTATGTTTGAATTTAAACTTCGCCAGAGGATGAGGAGAACCAGTCATGTTCATGGATACGATGCATTTTCTGTCAAGTTTGTGCAATTATTTAGGTTTTCCCTATGAATCCGTTCGAGACGACCAAGGACAAAAATGCGTGCTCTAATCACTTGAAATCTGGTTCACAAATGTTCAAGCTCTGGAAATATCTAAAGAAAAGTTGCATTTTTGCGTTTCGTATTTACTTGATTTTGCTACCCCAGTTTTCAACATTTTGAGTTTCGCGTTCGGAAAAAGAATGAGAAGACGACTGAACAAGTAAGTAACTGAAGTGACTGACCACAAACTAATTACAGAACCAATGTTTTATATTTCTGATCTGAAAATATTTTTATTTCGCCTCTGAACTAGAGTTATCCACGCGATTTAATTCAACTGTTTAAAAAAATCCATATTTAACACTCTCTTTTACATGTTTCAGCAATCCAACATTTACTTGCACAAATTTATTCGTTCTTATTCCCCAAAATGATCCTGGAAACGTTCTCCATGATACCAAACGTTTTCCTTCGTCGTCGTAATTCATCCGTGAAACCGTTGCATCGTATGGAACCATTTGTTTTCTTTGGCATGGAATTGAATCTTGCGTTATGGGCTGCGAGATTGTTTTTCGGACAATTTCATCCATTGATGGGTGTTGAAATTTCCAGTTGTGAAATTATTATCCGAACGTGGGCAGATTTAGCGTGTTACTTCGAGAGAATCGGTGCGTGGCAGTAGAATGTGGACATGTGGAGTAACTGAAACCTTTTTTTCGACAGTATTCGTAGCTTTTAATATCGAGTCCTATAATTCAGGAAACGCAGTCGAGTGTTTCTTCGGAGTGAGGCTGTTTATTTTTTCCCCGTGACGAAACGAAGACTACGCTTCGTGTGAGTGAAGGATTTCTTTTTGCCGGGTAGTGCATAATATCGCTGTTTTTCCTGCGTCTAGTCGGGATTTATTGGGGATGGTTCAGAATGGTGTGTTTGCCAGGAAGGTCATTTTGTTGATTGCAAAAGGCAGTTTTAGGAATCGTGTATATTCTGAGGACTTCTTGAGACGACGAGGGTGAAGAGAGTGACCGAATTCTGAGTTCCCTGATCGGATGGAGAGCTTTCTGAACGTGCGGTCAGCATTCCGGCGTTCCTCGCCTATTAACGTCTCGAGAAAGAGAGAGAGAATCGTATGTTTGCTGTACTACGTGTTGAGATTGTTGTTAGCTTCGTGCGTAAACTTATTGAGATATTTCCGGGTTTCGTTTTTTTTTTGTTGGTCGCTGTTAGCTTTTCTGGATTTTCATGTGCCCCGGGGTTGTCACGGTCTTCTCCTTCTTTGTTTGAATGCCATATTCGTGGTTTTTCACGTGCACTTGTGTTCGTACAGATGATCCTGTTTTTGCGAAGCGAAAAAAGCACACGCAGTCGGAAAATCTGCGGAATTTCTTGGCCGCCGACGAGACTAAGAGTCGTGAGTTTCGTTTGCCGCGATATTTTTCGTTCATATCTCCTCGCTCTGATCTTTCGCGCTTGTCTCTCTTTTTTTTCTGCTCTGCATGAAAAAAAAATTCCTAATGTTGGTGGCGTTGGTTAATAGCGACGTAAGGAAAGGAAACAATCGTAATTGCTTCCTCGTCGTGAATCAATCCAGAATACAAACTTCTTGGTGCCGTGCTCTTGTGGTTTTTTTGTCTTCATTCCTGGAGGTTCGGGCTCTGCTTTATTATTATTTTTTAGCACGTTGTTTTATTACTGTACTTGGGTTGGTTCTGTGGGTGATTATTGCAAAGAAAAAGTTGAATTGCGATTTTTTTTTTCTGGTTACATTGAGACGAATCCAGATTCTCACGAGGAATTAAGATTATTTGGGTGACTGGGTCCTCTTGACTGGATACTCGTGTCATCTTGTGTCCATTAATTTCAACGGAAAGCTGTTCGAGATGACCTGAAATTATATTACTGAGATTTTAGCAAATTTAAATTAGTTCCCATTTTTACTCGGGTACCACGCGCACCTTTTTGTCTCAAAAAATTGAAAGTCTTACAAAATTATTTGTGCATTGTATTTGATTTTAATGGGACATTTTGGACCAATTTTAAGAGAAAAATATTTTTTGAATGGAGATTGAGAATTAGTTGAATTCATGTCCGAATTCAAATTGGGTTTTCTTATTTTTAAAATAATGCAGTTGAGTGAAACTGAAAAAAGGTACGCGTCTTACCTAGGAATTCAATTTAATAAAAATTTCTTGAATGGAACAAACTGGTGTGCGTGGTACTTGGGTAAACATGTTAAATCCGAATGATCAGTTTACTAGGGGAATTGAAGCATCACGATTTGATTTAATGAACTGAATGGGTTGCTTGTTCTGCTCGCATAAATTTGAAATTGAAATACACTCTTGATTGAATACTGGTTCAAATTGAAGTCAGGGCAGTTTGAAGTGTACAGTATTAGTTACGCAGGATGAACTACTTGAGTTTTTTTCGTATCACTCTCCGGAAGAACGATTTCGGAGAAACGTGATCTTGGAGTTTTTTTTAAGAAGCTGATTTATTTCACCCTTCATCCATTTGTCTGTTTTATGTGTCATCCATGATGAGTTCTCTGGAGTTAATTCCAAGCTGAACTCAGTCAGTCACAATGCTCCCGAAGTATGATGCTAGCGACAAGAAACGCGTAATAATGGGACGTTTTCGAATTCAGAAAGGATTCAAAATTTTGTCGAATTATGAACCATATTCAAGGATAAACAGTATTTTATTTCTACGACATACAATTGGTTTTGAAATGGCTGCAAGCATTGAAGTTTTCAATTCGGACTATATTTTTGTTCATCACTGTTACGTATCAAGGATCTGTATTGTAAATATACTGTACTTGATAGCATCAGCTTACATCCCGCTTTCTTTTCATGCGCAATTATTGGCCATGCTATTGCTTAGATTATGACTTCCATGTGCCTAATGTCTTTTCTAAAACAATGAAGGAATAATATTTTGAATTTGATTGTCGTGATGTATTCCATAATGAACTAATCTAGACTCTTGCTATTTGCGCTTTTTTGTTGAAAAAATGTGTTAGAAATAACGCACCCGTGTCCTAGAATATTTCGATGTAGGTTTTGTTAGGATTTATCTCCACAAATGGCGTAATTTGCGTTTTGAACAAACGAAACGCTAAAGGTTTTGTAAAATGATGAACCATCAGTGACACTTGTCTTTTGAAGACATTTTTCCCGCGTATGCAACTAATTTTTCCGAACGCTTCACTGCTGCTTCGTGCCCCGTAATGCTCCACTACAATAGACGGTGCTTTCATAGTCATCACATCTCGCCTTTCTGGACGGAATTTCTTTTGTTACTTTCGCTGAATACGTATATCACACGCAGGAGAACAATTGGAGCGGTTGCAGATGGGGAAGAATTTGTTTGGGGTAGCCATGGGTGACCCTTTAGATGGAGTTGGAGCGACATCCAGTAGTCGGCAGGTGCTTCAAGCTGCTCGCAGGAAACCGAAAGGGAAAGGTAAATGGCGGATAAACAATGTTGCGCAGTTGTCATTCGTACGCTGTTTATATAACTGTTGGTGCGTTCAGAAAACAAGCAAAAAACCCATGATTGAATAATTTTTTATGAGTCAACCAAATTCTGCTTGCTGGCAAAAACCCCTCCAGTTAACAAACCAAAATTTGATTCACAAATCCCCGTGATGGGGAAATTTAAACATTAAATCAACTGTAGAATTTTGTCAAGGCGAATTTTTGCTTAAAACGATTTTTTTTGCCTGACGGTAGCAATGTTATCGTAATCCAAATCGCACATCAGGTATTACCAGAAAATTACCGTTGTCTCATCTATATTGATGAACTGCGTTATGACAGAAGTAATTATGGTATGCCGTGTATAACACAAAAACGATTTTAAAATTAATTTTCAACGTATCAAATTTGCAAGCAGTTTAACTGTGTTCCCCAACCCGTGGTCTGCGGACTGGCGCTGGTCCGCAGGAAAATTTCTTCATGATGCATTTATTTGAAGGTAGTAATGAAGCCTGTTATTGTTAGTTATACAAAATTTGTGGAAAATGGCAGTCGAAATTACCTATATATATATATATGTATATATGTATATTTTTTTCTCAGATTTTTTTCAAGTCATTCCAATATATAGCTTCTCATTGGTTCTTTACTTGATTTTTTCAATGCAAGTTTGTTTTGAGGACTTTAATGACAGGTATTTGAAAAAATTCCCTGGTCTTCAAAAATTATATGGAACTTTGCTGGTCCCCAGAAAATTTTTTGACAATTTGCCAGTCTGCAAAATATTTTATTAAAATGTGCTGGGCCTTGAGTAAAAAAGGTTGGGGAACACTGGCTTAAATGTCCACTCTTTTTTGGAAAGAAGATATTTCGTCTGAGTATCATTTGAGTCCTGTGTTATCCATAGTTTTCATTCTTTTATGAAAAATTAAAAACTAATTTTTTCTGAAAAAGTGTATCAGATGCGTGCCAAAGTTTGAAGTATTTTCAAATCGTTTTTCTCACAGAAATTGCCTGTTTTTATATTTTATTCACGATTGTACTTCTGGCAGTAGGTGTTGAGTTTGTGTGGGTCCTAAATTGGATAAAATTAAATTTCCCGAATTTACGCACTATTGGCCGCACTGTGACAATTTTGAATTGAAATGGTAGCATAATACAGAGAGTACTCTAGAATTTCCCCTTCTTTTGAAGGGTCAACAAATTATAAAAACACACAATTGATTTTAAATCTTGCATTTGTTACACAAAGTTGATTTTGGATTGAATACTCAAGGTGATGAGTGTCTTCGAACGCAGCACTGAATTTTCTTTTGATGGGCTGAGAATTTCAGTAAAATTGTATGGTCCAAGGTTAACCCAAGAGTATTCAGTTGAATCTGTTCATTACAAGCAAAAAAATTAAACTTGGGGAGGTTTGAGTTGAAACTACAATTTTGCCTTTGAAAAAATTTGAAGGAAATTCAAATTATTTTTTCTTGTTACCCAAAATTGTCTGAAGATGTTGACAGGATGCTGAACTTGAAAACAAGGGTTCATTTGCCTAATTATTCCTTCACATCCTTCAAAACACATCAAGTTACATTCTATTGCTTTGCTATCCTGTGTCACAAAAATAATGGACAAAATGCCTCTGGAAAATTAGAGTTATATACTGTAGTTTGAGGGGGGAAACCTTCAAGTTAGGAATCTTATTGATAAATTGTTACAAAGAGAATTCATGCATGAGGAACTTGAGAAAAATTCCACATGATCAGGTATTTGACTTACGGATATTTGAGTTATTGAAGTTCAACTGTAACAAAGAATGAAAGTTTGTTTAGGCAAAAAAAGACAATTTCTTTACTGATCATTTGAGCATCCATTAAAAAAAAATTGTTTTATAGTATTTTCTTTGTATGGAACCCGACCGTTAAATGAAGAATTATTAGGTGAAAAATCGGAGGCAAGCCGCGTCATTTTGTTCGTAACTTGCTGATTCATATAATTTGTAGAAATGGTAAAACCTGCTGCATAATACACTAGTTCACAGACTGAACTCCAGGACCTCTTTTCAGAATTTTTTGAAAAAAAAAAAATTGGGGTGCGAATTATGCTTGAATACTAAGTTTTCCTGCGAATGTTTCAAGACTCTTGGGCTGAACTATCCTCGGATTTCATCACCGATAATTTATGAAAGTCAAAGCGCATCAAATGTAATTCAAGTCTCCTTTTCTTTGAGTCTAAATTTATAATTTTAGCTGTTGTCGTTTATAAGTTCTACTCATTTCCATGGAAAATATTTGTGCGTGTTTTATGCAGGGATAAGGTTTTACCTAGTTATTGTTGCACCTCAGAAATGAAGGTGCGAAGTTGTCCGCAAGGTATTCGAGCAAATACGGCATTTTTTTTTTGTAGAGGCAGAATTTTTTTTCTCTGAGAGTGCCAACATTTTTTGCAACCTACACGGTTTTCTCACTGGAAGGGACGACTAAATTAAGGTGTGGCTTGAACTTGATTGAATACTGTACGTTCTCCTGTTTTAACCAAACTAAAAAAAAAAAACTGTTTCGCATCCCACTGTCTGTCTTCCGTAAAATATGTTCACCGATCATCAAGTGCGTTGAATTGATTTTTCCTTCGCCTTGGATTTCCGATTTGAAGGCGACAAAGGTGCGAACGCGTCGGTGAAAGCAGAGAATCTCCCCATCATCCCCACGACCGTCTTCACCACTCCTCTCCTTTGCGGCGGCGAAGTCATGGACATGAGTCGGCACATGGACCCTCCGACAGCATTCATATCTCTGCCGGACGGGACGCCATTGGGCGCCATCGGATCACGCGGCGCGCAATTCGTGCTCTCGCCTCGCCCCGAAGATTCTCCTGGCGCCGTGTCGAGGACGACGGGCGCCACCGCCTCCGCTTCTGCTGCTGCCGTCGTCAGCACCGGCACTGAGTCCCTTGATCAGATACTCGAGTCCATTCTCACGTATGGCGGGGAGACTGTGGAAGTGCCGATTAGTCAGTACAGCATGGTGCAGGGGGCTGTTGGCTACGTACAGGAGATGCAATTGGCCGACAGCGAACAGCTCCAGTTGAATTCCACGGAGCTGGTGGGGAATATTCATCTGGATCCCTTGGAGGACGCTGCGAATCAGATGGTGCGTTTCGTGTCTGTGGAAATGGTTGGTTTTTCTTTTCCGTCATCCTTTGCTTGTTGATTTGGCATTTCGTACCTGGCACCTGCTTTTATACAAGACGAGATTATTCCAAATCATGGAGGAAAAGCGGTGAAAGTGTTGTGTATAAGAGTGTACCATATTTTGGTACAGTTATTCAGTATAATGTCTGCCAGGAGGAAATTGTCAAGATGTACTTCATGTCTCATGAATTCAGAAAAAAAACATTCGTAAACCGCAGAACACAGGTGGTCTTCTTTACAACAATCTTGTCTACGGTGATTTCTATGTACTGTAGTACAATTCTCTACATCGATTTTTTTTGGTCCCTTGAATTTCGTTGGGAAGAGAGTCCACCGGTAATTGTTGAAAAGAATGACATCTATCGTAAAAAAAATCTCAATATAGATCCAGTATAAAAAAGAAATATTCATGAAAAAGAGTTTGAAACAGGATTCTTAAGCTCAACTCATTTTTAATTGAAATATAATAGAGGAAGTTGTAGTACAATTTTATAAAATAATTATAAATTAATTGACGCAAATCGTTTTCAGATCGTTATCCTGTTTTTTTGGCTGTGTAAAAGGTGTCCTATTCTATATTGCGGGAAAATCGACTCGCGAATTTGTACAGTATTTTTTTCTGTTCGTGTATTGCATCATCACTGGAGTCAAGCTTTGAATGACCAGCATGATTTTGTTTGTTTCAAAGAACATGCTGAACCAACAGGCGGAAGTGACGTTCGACACGGGACTCGAAGGGCTCACCAGTTTATCGCTCAACAGTCCGAACCTGGAGTACCACGAGGGTCAGTATAGTCCGATTTGAAAAGAAGGATCCACACAAACATACTGGTTGCCTGAAGTTCGTTGTTCCGAGTGACCTGATCGTGTTTCTGCAGCAACAAGAAAAACAAAAAAAAAACTGCGTGTGTTTTATGTATGTGTGTCCCCGTTAAAGGCATTCGGATCCGCCGTTACGGGCTTTCTGAATCCAGCTTACATTCGCGTTACTCTTTGCGAGGTCCACGAATTTTCATTTTATGTTTTTTAGCATGTGATTTGGCTTGAAAGCAGAGAGGTCTGATGATTGACTGCTTTGACGAGGCTTGTAATGCGTGAGAGATGCTCCGAATCCCCGGTTACGTGCAAAAGGTGGTGGTCACCGTGAACATTTCGGGTTTGGCTCCGAGTGAATTGCAAAAGTCATTCGAATATATTACGTATTCTTTTCATGCTTGGTCGCTTCATTCAGTGTACTTGCGAACCGCCCGTGAAGGATGAGACCCGGAAAATGACTTATCGTATATTGACTACATTAATATCACCGATTTATGTAGTACTGTTCAGTACTGTGTAAGTTTGCTTTGCAAACTTACACAGTACGGTGTAAATTTGCTTTGCGTGACTTCGAATCGAAACGGAAGGATGATTAAGCGTGTAAACTAAATTTTTGATGTAATTGGCTGTATATTAGAAAGTAACGTCCATTTTGAAAATAGGTATACCGTAATTTTTTAACAAAATCCTACTTTTGAACTAGTTCAAAAATGCAGCCTCCAAAATCCGGAAAAATGATTGAAGGCTGTCTATCCTGGATATGATGCCTGTCGAAAGAAAAATTGTAGAAACTTTCGGGTTGGAGGAAACAGCCTTCCTCCCAGAAATTATAGGGACTTCAGTATGTATAATTGGTTTATCACAGGTACCTTTTTATGAAGTTCTCTGTCTTTCCTGACCGAAGGATCATTCCTCGTCATAAATGTATCTGAACTTTCAATATCGAAGAAAGTCGCGATGATGACGCGCGGCTGAGAGCGATGATCATATAGTGCAAGCCGTATTCTTCTTCATGAGCAAAGGCTTATACATCACTGAGGGGCGCATGATGGGCACCAAGTTCAGAAAAATAATTGCGATTAAGGTGAACACCGTGCACAGGAATATATGCATCATATTCAAATAAATTTGAGAAGATAGAACGCAGCTGGGCTGATGGGTCTTCGCGATTGCTGTATGTACGTACGCATCACAGTAATCGTTTTTTTTATCCCCCTGGCAATATGCATCAACAAACTTGGACTTTTTTTAGCCCTGGAAAGGTCCTATATATACAGTACAGGCGACTCTCTCCATAACAATCTTGTCTACAACAAAATTCTCTCTTCAATTATTTACAGTATTTTCTGATCCGTCGAATTCTGTTGAAGAGTTCATATCGTCAACTATAGCTGTATGGCTATTCATACAAAAATCATGGCCCGTGATGCATCATAAAAATATCATGAACCATGCCTGAAAAGTGAGTGTGTGCTTTACAAACACACTAACACTGTATACCTTCGTGGGAGAAAAACCAATGCATGTAGGACATTTACAAATGCTGTCACAACGTTGTTGATTTAATTTAAATAATAACCAGCGACGTACGAATTAATGCTCGATTATCATATGTAGATACTGTCACAATAAATGGCTCTTATGTTATACTGTAGAAGGAACACACAGTTTTATGAGAAAGTGAGAATACGTCAACATAGGTTCATGCATGATTGACTGTTGCTGCATGATGGATACATTTCTTTATGAACCGACTCTGCAGCACATCCTGAGTCGGTCATATGATGAGAAGAACGGCAAATCCACCATAACAGGACGGCGGATCACTATATCACGTGATGTTTATGCGGCACTTCCATAAGTTCGGTTAATATTTGCGATATATGTCGCTAGCCTTATCCGAATCCGATTGGTGTTGACATGGTAATTCCCACACAGTTGCAGCGATTTCAAAAATAACGTACGATGCATACAGTATTCGTACTATTCTGAAAATAAGAGATGACTTTCCTCTCGTCATTTTCGTATCGGGTCTCGAGGGAATCCAAGGTCATTTATCCATATCAAGCTGCTGACAGTGATGGAATTTAACGGAAATTTCGAAAAATCGATTTTGTGTATTCTTGCTTACTTCAGTCTCTTAATACTTGTTAACAAGCTGTCGAACGATTCGCAAGGGACATATGCGGTCAAGGACAGCGCCCGAAGCTCGACCATCAAGAAAAGCGCATAGCTTTATTGAATTTTTTTCCGAAAGAAAATTTTGATCAACTCACGCTCAGATGCGCAGAATGTCGGCTAGATTTGCAAAACGTCGGTAAGAATTCGCAGGATGTCGAAGCACACCTGGAAGAATTTCTCTCTGTATCGACGCAGACGCCGCTCGGCGCCATATTGTTTCAGATAACCGGTACAGACCGTACAGCCCCGAGGTTTCACAATTATCGAGACGCAGTGGGCAGATGTGGATGAGTTTCCATACAAGTGAAAAGTGTTCAGAAAGTGTGAGCGCTGGTGAACGCTTCGTCATCGACAAGTTCAACTGATTTCACATCCGTTCATCCACGAAACTAGTATCGGTCGGTGCGTTCGTGGACGTTATCGATTCTTGTACGACACGCGTATGAATAGTGCAGTACCTCGTGTTTATGTTGAATATCGAGTGAAATTCCGATAAATTTATCTCTGAACGTCTACAGAAAAGCAAGCAGTGACTAACAATATGATAAATCCGGAATCGATTTCCAATTTTTCCCGGCGAAATCCCGGTCGTGTCATTTTCCCGAAGGCCCCTACGGCTGCTTTACAAATGACCGAGTACAAATGCACGGGTTGTCAGCGAGTTTTTCCCGGTCGAAGAGATTTTTTGAACCATCTGGACGAAAAGCCGCCCTGCTGGCAGCGAAGCGGAGGAGCAAAACAGCGATTTCGGTACGTTACGACTACAGTACAATTTCGATTAACCGAAGGTAAGCAGGACGAATGGTAGTTGAGACAACACAACGTTAGAATTGCTGGATTTCACCGCGAAGGATACCGAACGTTCTTGCTCAAGGTGTTCATTCGAATCCGGTATGACGAATACGCGAACATGAACTTCGGGAGACGCAGTTATTCACTTGGAAAATTGTAACGCGGCTGAGCTCTATATTTGCTCGAATTATTCGTGCCAGAAGATGTTCAGTCTAACAAAACTTTGGATTGGGCAATTCGTGTTAATCTCAAGCATTGAATGATAGAAATCATGATAATGTAAAAGTGTTCGAAGTAGGAGCAAACGTTGGAAAAGTATATACTGTACAGTAATTTTGTTCATATCTCGTAATTATTATCGACGAATGTCTATTTTGTTTTCTATCGATTTCATGGCGATTGCTATTAATTGCAGCTGCCCATGTAACGATGGTGGTTGTAAAACTACTCGATAATTATGTATTTGGATAAATGGAGTTCTGCTGTACCTTCGATCCACGAGTGATCAACTCCTCCGTTCAGGGAAGTATTGCTTATATATGCAGGTGTCGTTGGTGCAATGCGGTATTCCTGAGTATTGAGCTGGTGTCGAAGCATTTGAACGAAGGTCTTTGTCCGGAAGGTGGACAACGTTTGCTGAACGCTTCGTCGTCGCAAAAGTCGCAGTCCGATGCGTCCTCATCGACGGGACCCCAGAATCAGCGGAAACCATCTTCGCGGATTCACGGTGATGACCAAGTTACGATCGATCAGACATGCGATGATGCGGAAATCGAGTGTCCGATGTGTCCCAGCACTTTTTCATCGATACTTTTGTTGGAATGCCACATCATCGACAAGCATAATGTTACGTCGACTGCGCGCGTGAAGGACCTTTTGAAAGGCGTTGCTGTTACTCGCGGGAAGCCTGATCCAGATTTGCCTTCGGAAGAGAGAGTCTTCCATGAGGATCCAATGAATTGCTATGATTGCATTACTGGAATGTTCGGGTAAGATTTTCTCACTACGGTAGTATCTTTCCTTCGGGAAATGACGTAATTTTTTTTCCGTGTTTGAGGCATTAATAGGTTATTTTAAAGACCTAATTCCGCGCAATGAACTGAAGTACTTCCTTCGGAGTATCATCAACTTGCGCTAACGCCGTCCAAGTTTTTATCATTTGGGAAACGTTTCCAATTGTAAGTTGATTAGTATCTCATGAATAATGTGCTGCTATGATGTATTAAGCGTCATAAGGTGATAGAAGAACTCCGGAAATTTTCTGGTGCTGCCCCGGCGCCTGACCAATGGCGTGATAACGATTTTATCCTCCTATTTGATTAAGTTGCAGTTGGACAGGATATCATAGCACATTTGCTGTACCTCCTTAATATCTCATTCGAAAATTTGGGAACCTTATGCTGGTGCTTCCATTTCCCTCATTGTTTCGTGAATGCTCACGATTCGATTTGCAAGGGGCCAAACATGGATCGATGGGGGTTGACGAAGTGAAATTTTTGGCCTAACTTTGTTTCGATTTTGGGATTCCTCGATAGTTTTCCCGAGAAAATATTTGGAACCATAGCTGAATATGAAATTCGGGATGAGTCGGTCAGACGTTCTTCTAGGTCCATAGCCTATCTCTACGTTTCGGCGAAGAATAATGCTGGCGCATCTATAATAAGTCGTCATACTTTCCTTTTTGCATTTAGTTGTTCGATATGCAAGGGAACGTTCAGCACGAGTGTCGCACTATCGAAGCATCTCCTGCAGTCGCATCAAGTCGTGTTCGCTTTCCTGTGCCGACACTGCGGTCTCGGTTCGTCACAAGAAGAGAAAATCGGAGAGCACGAGAAGGTATGTGGCGAGAGGAAAGACAGTGACAGTAGTAGTGCAACATCGCCAGCACCAGCAGCACCTCCGCCGGTGGTGGCCGTGAACAAATCGTCGAAGAAATCCAAGAAACCGATTGAAGTGGACTCTCTCGCTGGACTCACTGTTTCGTACGACAGCAAGAAGAAGCTGTATCGGTGTGACACGTGCGGGAAAGAAGCTGACTCTTCCGCGCGAATCCGGAGTCATTTCCGCGCACATTTGCAAACTAAGCAGGTCAAGTGCCGGTTTTGTCCGAGATTCTTTTCTCATGTTAGTAATCGAGTGGCACATGAACGCATTCACTGGAAGCCCGGTGAGATCCGATGTCAGCACTGCACCTCCGTGTTCACCGATCCCGAAAAACATGCCGAACATCTGAAGGTTAGTGTGGGTTACGGTTCTTTCTCTGGAGCTATTATGAAGTGTCATTTTCATTTGGTTCGAGGCATGATTATTTTAAAGTAAGGTACGTCATCCTAGTTCTGACGCGAGGTTAGTGTCACGAAGTCCCCCGGTCGTTGTGTTCGCTGAAACAACATTTTTACTAGAGTGGTTGAAATTCTGCGAAATATCGAAATGCATCATCGTTTATTCACTTTATTTTAGTCGTCTTGTGATATGAGGAAGACATGATGTGTCGAAAAGTGTTCTTATTCTCGCCGAGATTAAATTTTTACACGCGTTCTTTTTGACTCGTAGAATGTCGAAGCACATGATTCTAATTTTTTTTTCACGAGAAGTGTAGATTTCATCCGTTGCTTATTTAATTTGAAAGGAAATGTTGGTAGTTCAAGTGATTGTTCGAGAAAATAGTCGTACAGCAGTCGATGACTAACGTTAATGTAGATTTTTTCATGTACAGTTGCTTGAAACAAGAAGCAAACAGATTTACTATTCTGTACTGCGAAGTGTAGCGCACATCTTACCTCCTTTTGTTTGGCGCTAGTGTTAAATCGATGCCTCTTTTGAAAGAATGCGTCACGACTTGAAACTTTATATTCGGTTCTGTGGGAATTGCAGGTTCACGGACCGCGGAAACGTCGTCCGGTCAAATCCATAAAAAACAAAGGGGATTACCATCTAGTCAGGAAGGACTTCGGCTGCAAGATTTGCAATCCGATCAAATATTACAGGAGCAATGAGTTGCTCATCTCGCATCTCGAGAAATTTCATCGCACCACGGAGGCGGACAACACTCCGAAGCCGAAACGCGTCGAACTTGAATGTGACGTTTGCCAAGCGCTGTTCACGGATGAAGCTGCCTACACCGAACACATTCTCGAACACAAGCAAATTCCGAAAACCCCAGAGCAGGTCAAGGCATCGAAAAGCGATGGTGAGCAATCAGAACGGAGTAGTCCCGAGAAGAAACCTAGGCCGGGCCAGATGGCTGCGAAACGCCCGCGCAGCATTTTCCAGAAGCTGGACGACCCTTTGAAACAAGCCAATGTAGAAAGGGAATATACGTTTGGAAAATATTCAAAGGTGGATGCCACGTGGCTGTGTTTGCTGTGTGAACGAATCTTCCCTGAGCCCAAGTTGTTTGTGTGTCACGTGAGGAGGCATTTGGGGGAAAAACCGTTCAAGTGTAAGATTTGCTCGCGGGGTTTCGAAGACTTGGCGATGCTGCAAATTCACGAGAAGTCGCACGCGAGTGGAGACGCGAAACGCGGGTGTCGACAATGTGGCGCTATGTTCACGTCGGAGGAGGTGCTTTTACGGCATGAACTCGAGCACAAGGTACAGTATTCATTTTAGATCCGAAATCAGAAAATTATGGGAGTTGTTTCTGGGTTTCTACGTATTTTTGGAATCAACAAGGTTTCACCATACTGTTGGTCAAGGTCAGGTCAGTTTTCTATGAAACATTTAAAAACTTGTAAAACTGCAAACGAGC
Source organism: Notodromas monacha (assembly GCA_905338405.1). Taxonomy (NCBI): domain Eukaryota; kingdom Metazoa; phylum Arthropoda; class Ostracoda; order Podocopida; family Cyprididae; genus Notodromas; species Notodromas monacha. The sequence continues at coordinate 24,315 of CAJPEX010000472.1, forward strand.
CTACTTCTCGTCAAATTACAGTTGCCTTTTGAAGTTTGAGTGTCTGTTTTAAATATTTGTGCATGGAGACGCGAACATTTTTTTTAAAGAACTTATGTCGCAGTGTTGAACTGATTGAAGTACAGTAATTGTTTTTTTAAACCTGGACGTCGTTCGCAATTTGAGGTATATTTCGGCATTGCATCCGTTTTTCATGAGAAAGAGATAAAAAGGTCTAGATACTCAATGAGGGCCGAGTGAATGTTGCTTTTCTGTGTAGAATTATGTGTAATGTCTATGTGACTGTTAACGGAGTTGAAGCATCTTTGATTGATCAGAATGTGAAAGTTGAAGCGTTTTTCTTTTTGGACTTACTCTTCAGGAAATTACATTTTTCTGGAAAAATCGAGCTCATAGAAAGAATAAGTGGTATGCATACGGTAGTTTTGCAGAGGAACTGCTTGTACTGTAAATTGGTAGGGAGTTCCCTGCATGAACCAGGAAGAAAAAAGCGTCATGTTGACGAGAGCATAATTTTCCACCGAAGCGATTTTCAGGGAGTCCATCTGTAAAACCGCATTTGTTGAACATCCAACATCGGTATCGAAGATGTTTCTGCCGTTTTTCATTTCATTGTTCGGATGATGATGTATTTATTTGTTCCGTGTTTATACCCCCTTGTGGTGCGCGGTTTCGTTTGCGAGACGAGCTGATTTGAATTTTCGTACGGCGTTCGTTGAATGAGGCACCTTTGTAGGAATTACCGTACTTATTTAGCCGATGAAAGAATGACGAGTTCTTTGGGAAGAAGTTCGATTATTCTTAAAGTACAGTATTTTGATTTGTTCCAGCTTCCTCAACGAGACGCTCCGAAGCCGTATTTCGAGCCGAAAACTGGGACAAATGTTCGCAAAGGAAAAGAGGAAAAATTGAAAGCAGTTCGCTCCACTCCGAAAAAGGTCGAGGCATCGTCGAACAAGTGTCCTCATTGTCGGCAACGCTTCGACAATATCCGAGCACTGTCGAACCATTTCACGCAACAACACGTTCTGCACGCTTCTTCCACGGTCTTGAAGTGCGATAAGCAGTATAATTGCAAATTCTGCCCGGAGGAGTTTTTGGCGCTACATGAGCTCGTTGTACACGCGAACGAGTTCCACGATGATCAGCCAGTCGAGAAGTGCGGCTTTGGATCTAGTGATCGCGAAAATTTATCGAAGAAAGCGAAGAAGCTCGAGCAAAAAAGGAAGAATGCCGGCGCTTCTTTTGGAACTCCGGAGAGGTAACGGAAAGATAGTTTGACACAGTAGTCCTGGAATAGAGTATTTACTCTTAACGTAAGATGCCATCGATTATAAGACATACTTCGTTTATTTTTTTAAGCTTAGAAGATGAAGAGAATTTTGTTCGCGAGTCTAAGTTGGAGTATCATATACTGTACATCCGATACTGTACATCCGATACGTTCAGCAGCGAAGAAATTGTTTTAAATTTTTTTCATTTACCCGTTGAATCTCTCCTATCCTCAACAGAAATTATAATTTCATGTGTCTGTGAAGGTTGTGTTCAATTACATTTTATGAATTTTTTTTGCAGAATATTGTTTTGTTTGTGGGTTATCATGCGATTTATTTTTTGAATCTTGATGCGAAATAGAATATAAAACGCAGGTCTCTTCTCTGAATCAATTTTTGCAAGCAAAAGCGTCTGTATCCGAGTAATTATGGGTGAAGCCTCGTGATGCCATTGCTCCGAGATATCCAATGGTTGCGACAGTTTTCTTGTGCGCATTTTTAGTGTATTGATAACTCATGACCATTTCCGGGGACCATTTAAAGCGTATCTCTCGAAATAAGTTTTGATGAAGACGAAATACGGTTTCGTGTTGAATCGCCGATAACACTGTATGCGGAAGTCACAGGAGTATCGAACCGAAGACGCCTTTCGTTAATTATGGAAAAATCCTGTTTTCTTTACCGTGTCAGACCGAGCAAGCGGTTGAAGATTGAGCGAGAAGATTCATCCGACGGGACGTATCAGTGCGACATTTGCTACAAGGTGTTCCCCCATTTGCGAAGTCTCACCGGGCACAAAAGCCGCGTCCATAATGCATCTGCTCTTGAGCGCAGTGCAAATCTATTGGATTCGCTAGTCCACAATGTGACTGCTTCTGGCAGTTCGCCAATAATGTCCGACGAATTCGTGGATGCGAAATCCGCTCCGTCTCCGGAATACGGGTCCGACGACAGTTTCAAAAATTTGTCCGCCAGGAAGCAGGTAAGATTCTTTTTTGGGGTACACATTAATGCACAGTTTTGTCCCTCTCATTAATTGTGTCAGTATAAGGCATTGAGCTCGTGTCGAGGGTTTTTCCTTGCATCTTCGACTGGACTGACGACAATTCCAATGCTAAGGGAACCGACAGATTAAATTTTTTTATGTGCAGAAACCGCTTGTTCATTGTTGTAAAAGGTCTGCTGTGTCGAGGAAAATGATGCTTCATGTGCATGGAATTTTTTACGGGCAGAGATCACGTGCATTACAGTCGAAGGATGGTCCGAATTTTATTTTTCAAACGATACTTTTTTATATTTTGGCGATACTGTATTGTCGAAATAACAAATTTTAAATCAGATAGGATCCTATTGCTTATGCATTGTTTCTTCTATACTGTGCAGTATTTTCATCAGTCAAATTGAACCGAGAAAGTCAAAGTTGGGTTGATCTTCGTTGTACAGTAATTCTATCTTTTGTCAAAATACGTCAAGCAAGAAAAAATAGGCTCTCATGGATCAGATTAAAAGTTTAAAACCTCACTTCTCGAGTTTTCACTATGGTAAGCAACCCCAAGTTCCTGCTAACAACACTTGAACTGGCCACGTCTTGAATTTAGTTTAAAAATTGACAGATTAGAGCCAGTCTGATTAATTAGAGGTAGTTTCCACAAGTTTTTACGTGGATTCCGAGTGGTTTAAGTAACCGTAGTACAGTATAAAATTTCGAAATAGGAACGTGTATGCGAGGTTATTTTCATAAGTTCCCGGACTTTTACGAAGAATCCTGCGCTTCTTTGACAGATCCGAAGAATCATCATCATTTTCAAGTGCTTCTGGAAACTTCATTTTGTTAATCCGCTGGCTTGAAAGCGCAGTGCTTGAAAATGTGTTACGCAACTTGATATTCTCTCATTTTTGCTCGTATAGAGAAGTGAACAGTGGTGCTGGCTGAGTGATTTACTCATCATTCAGCCAGAAAATAATACGATGGGCAGATAAGATTGAGGCGAAATCACGCAGGTGTTGAAACGTACCGTCGATTTCTGTTTTTCCAGCGGGAAATTCATATTCATTGTTTTTTTGCATCATGAACTTGTATGCATTTCCAAGAAGATACAATTTATCACTGGTTCGTGAAGATTTATTTGAAGATCTTTTCCCCATAATTTTCAATTTTTCCGTAATAATTTTATTGCAGTTAGTGGACTTGAAGACAGTCTGATGGAGAAGGTATCAAAAACTTTGACTGACTTGAGATTCAATGAAGTAATGTTTGCTGTCCTCCAAGATTGAGAAAAACCTTGATGGTATTCAATTCGAAAGTTAGATGATAACGATTCCAAACTCCTCATATCAACTGGAACAATGATGATGTAAAAATTTCCGAGATATTTCTGCGTTAAAAAATTGCATTTCTTCGGCAACTTTTCTCAGCGGTAGGTGTATTTTCACATGGCCGTTTGAACCGTGATAGGACAAATATGATTCGAAAATTGAAATACTTGAAGTACAGTAGTCCAGGTCAAAAGAAATGAGTTGAACGCTGACGTGATCCAAATTCGCCTTCTTAGCTCTTGTATTTGAGAAAAAAAAAAGGTAATTTGGTCAAAATCAGTTAGTTTTGAATTGCTAGCTGGGAAAGTGGTAAACGCGTACCGAAGTTGTCGCCGTTCGCATATAATCTTGACACAATCAGTACCGAACAATAATTCGCTTCGGTATTTCCTTCCAGCTTTTAGAAACCCTGCCGGGAGGCAATCTTGCGCCAAACACAGTTCTGCTAAAGATCAAAGAAGAGTCCAAGGAAATTGAGCAGTACGACGTGGAATATTGCAAGCGCTGCGACGTGTCTTACGGCGGCAAGACCCGGCAATACCACTTGAATTGCCCGGTGAACTCAACCTCCGATGCACCCGACACTGCGGATGGGAAATGTCCGGACTGCGGTCTCTCGTACGCTTTCGAAGAGCCCGAAAAACACGTCAACAACTGCCCCCTCGGGGTTCGTCGTGTTGTTGCGAGCCCACGCGGGATAAAGACTTATAAGAACCAGAGTGTTTATGTCAGTGCCATGGACTGGTGAGTGCGTTCATTTTTCGTAACCTTTTTTTGTTCCCGATGGAAACTTGTAGAGTTTATGCAGTACTGTACCTGTATATGAAACGGATGGGGGCATTTTGTAGATAACAATCTTGACGTGGACTGTACAGGGTAATGTAAAGCTTCCTAAATACAGTATAGGAGATATGAACTATTTGTTCTCTAGCGACATCTACGAAAGTGAAGAAAAAATTCCGTCCCGCCATCTTCATGCGCTACTGACGACATCTACGAAAACGAAACCTAACGAATCTAACCTATTGACACCCCCTGTGTAACGCTGTTACGTTGAAAGTCTGTTAAGCAAGTTTGATTTTCCCATGCATTTTACATGATTAAAATGTTAATTTGCTTTTCCCTTGAGGAAGTAACAGGAAAATTATGGAACAAAATAGAAACACAGCCATTCTGAAACTAAATAAAACCTGAGCTTCATGCACTTCCAAAACAAGAAAGAAGGAAGCCCATAAATTGCTAATCAGTCATTCTTCAAAATGTGAAAAACATTTGAAAAAAATGCATTGATCGGTCAGAGTCACTGTCATGAATATTGAACAGGTTTTGGGTACCTTTTGGCTCAGCTCTAGCAGGAAAGAAGGTTTTTATGCTGGTCTGCTTCATCTCCCTGCTACTCGAAAACACAGCACACGCACATTAACACCAGTAATAATGATGGGTTTAACTTAAATTAAGGTGGAAAGCGAGGGCGGGATGTGAGGGACTCATGGCCACCGGCGGTGCGCAGGGTAACAGACTGAAGTTCGCGCAACGGACTGAAGGCCGCATAACAGACTAAAGTCCATTACGCGGAATTAGTCCGTTGCGTGGGAGGGAAAACCACCTCAGAGGCGATCTGTTGCATGAAAATCCGTCCGGTGGGGGACAACTGTACAATATTCCGTACAAGATGGATAAATTCATGCAGCATAATTCCAATGAACCAGTCTTCAATTAACCGTAAAGTTGCGTGACGTTCTCCAATTTTTAATACAGTAAAATGGAACTTTGCAGACTTGAACTGTGTGTAGCTTTTTGCTGTTGTTGCATACCGTCCCTCTGCGAAATACGACATTGATCGCGCAAACTGATGTCCAGCAGTACTGCAGTTTATTTTCGCGAGGAACTCTAAGGGACAGTAATACATTACAGGTGGTACCTCGCAATTCGACCTCCCGAAATTCGACGGTCGAATTTGCAGGGAGGTTGACTCACGATTTGACTCTTGCCCTGCAATTTGACCTGCTTTGGCCATTTTTTCGCGTTTTTGCATTGATATTTTTTTAATGTCACGAGGTACAACTAGTATACAGTATTAATATACTCGAGTACCATGCGCCTGCGAGTAAGACATGCGCCCAGATTCTTCAGCTAAAAATTTTGATAAAATCCTATCCCCGATTAGGACGTGCACCCCAGTTCTGAGTTACTCTGAAACTGCATTTTTAAATCAACTTACCAGACATAAATTAAGTCTGAATTCCATAAATTTTCTATTGTTTCCGTTGAATGTAGTTTTCCTGTTGAAATGAATCCAAATATTTCCGATTAGAATGTATTGTGACGCGCACCTTAAATTCTAAAATATTTTGAAAATTCTATACCCTCCTATGACGCGCACCCTTCTGTTTTCCTCTAAATTTTTCGAAAAAAAAGGTGTGCCTGATACGCGAGTAAATACTCGTATGGTAGTATATTGGGTCGTCTTCGAAAAACTTGCATAGACCTCTCTGTTAGGCGTTTGTTTATTAGAAATAGAAACACAAGCAATTGTGGCAAAATTGATTTCATTGTACTGTAGAAGTCCGTCCACCATACTGGATACAGTATTGTCGTCACGTTGAGGGCAATGCTGCATGTTCAAACCTGAGACAGTTCGATGCAGCGTGTGGCAATATTTGGTGCACTTCGGGAATAATTGTTGTAATCTGAAAAAGAATAAATGATCTAGTGATAATCAAGTCATTATGCTCTTATCCAAGAAAACCCTGCCTTCTCCCTTATCCCACGCAAAACACTCCCTCTGCCGGTGCATTTCGAAATTACTGAAATGTATGTATGAAAGATTTTAGCCTACCGTACTTCTGCCGACTCACTTGTTCAAGATTTCCTATCCTAACTCGACTTTCCTAACCAAACTGTAGAATAAATTACATGCGGTGATTCCCTGCCTAAAAATGACACAGGTGAAACAAAATTTGCATTGAGGAAGTTCAATACGGGATGAAGGTATTCACATGAAAAACATTCTGCATTGCAAAATTTTCTAAGACGAAAATGTCCCTGAATTCCAGCAATTTATTAAAATACTTCTAAATGTTGGAAGTTAAAACACCGGGAAATAATTTTCTTCACGTTCGGGCAAGTTTGTTTTACCCAATTGCTCATGTTATTGTCAGTACACATGAATAAATTAGTAAAAATTGACCGCGATATTTACAGACGAGAACATCATTAATGTATGCCTAAAAGAATGCTTGATGAAATTCTAATTCAAAATTGTATCCACAAAAATACTGTATGCTGGTCACTAAATGTTTCTAAATTTTGAATCTTCTTCAAATTTCAAAGTTGTTAGTTATTCTGTATTTTAATGGAATAGGTTTGGAGTACTGTAATCCATTGCGTAAATTTCAGGCAGATGTGCTTAAGTGGGTAAATGCGTGGACAGCCGCCAAAATTCCAGTTTATGAAGAAAGACAGAAGAAATCGAAGAAAAAAACCTTAAAGAGACACTGTCACTGCGGGACTCTGAGTTTTGAAATGTTAAAATTTTAAGGTTTTGCACAATTTTCATAAGATTATATGGTACTGTTCGCGCGACGGAGGTAATTTTTTTGTCTTGCTCGCCTTGCGTTTTCCGTGAGGATAACCATCGTAATAATAATTGAATTTTAATTCCAGGCGCAAGTGTATGGAAGTGTTGGCGTCTGGCGAGAAGCCGAAAACATTTCGCGTCATCGAGGTATCCTCCAAACGCATCCGAAAGCCTTCTTTGAAGATGCTCGACATGTACGAGAGCGGACTCGTGGCCAACAGGAAATGGCTTTCTCCGTCTCGCAAAATCCCGCGGTTGGACGTGGCCTCGGTGGAAACCCAGACCTCGGGTTTGGAATTTGAAGAATTGAGTCCCTCGTTTTGTTCCAAATGCGAACAGAGATTGGATGGGTTATCCAAGGTACGACACGAGAAGGAGTGTATGGGTGCGGTGAAATCTATTCGCGGGCGACAAGATCCCTTGGCTTCCTGCGCATCAGTCATTGAGACCAATGGGAACGTGGAACCCGCGATAGAAGGCGTTGTCATAAAGGATGAAGTGTTTCCCATAAGCGATGATGAGATGCTTGTGCGTCCTGTTGAGACTGTTGGTGGGAAGTGAAACAACAACACACAGAAAATGATTGTGCAGTTCATTGGCCGGCTTTGCATTATTTGCGCGCGATTTTGTGAATATGAAGTCGAGGTCTTGAGTCAGTCTCCTCTCAGGCCATTCAGTGTGTTGTTATGAAAGATGTAAGACAAAAAAAATTTACGTGTATGTAGTTACGTGTCATATATATGTCCTTTGTGTCACCGTGTTCTCTTGGTAAAAGTCCGGGATGATTGGGTTTTATTGCGCAGGGCTGAACGCACGATTCTTTTCATTGCAGAGATTTGTTGTCTGCGAGGTTATCCACCCACCGTGATTGTGTTTTCAGGATGGTTTCCAGAGACTGTAGTGTAAATTATGGTTTTGATTTTCTCGTTCACTGCTCACTGTTCCAAGATTGCTGGTGTAAGCAAAATGTAATGATTTATTGTTTTCTTTAAAAAAAAAAACTTTTGATTAGTGTTCTTCTATGCATTTTGCGCTTCATGGCATTTTTTTCTGTTCCAGGTGATTTACGAGTGAATAATGATTGTGCTCTATTTGTGAGGCCAATTGGTGTTCTGAACTTACTGACCTTGTGAATCCGGGTCGGTGCATCAAATCGTCTAGCTGTACGTACATGTTCTGTATTTTGTTTGACGCGTAATCGAATTTCATACATGTTCACGTGTGTTCTGTATTTTGGATGACCCGTAATCGAATTTCAGCGATGTTCAGATTGAAATTTTTGATGAATTTATTTTCAGTGGAATTTACTTTTCTTTGACCATGCAGCATATGACTGCAACTATAGAGACCTTGTGCAATTACTGTACTCTCTCGCAATGAAATTCAAGGGCCTGGGATTTTTTTTTTTGTAGAGAACCCCTATATGAGATGAACAGAGAATCCCTCTGGAACAAAAAAAATCGTTATACAGTGAATCCCCCACATAATAAAAGACCCACGCAATGAAAGATCCACGTAACCGAAATTCTTGGAGAGGGAAAGGGGAATGACTCAAATAAAGAAATTTTTCACTTGAGGAAATTTTTCGACCAAAAAAGCTTTAACTAACTTTAAATACGGTAACTTGGGGATTTAAAAGAAATGTTGAGAAATTCGGGGGAGAAAAGTATTGCATATCTTTGTCTGTGTAATTAAGAAAGTTAAGATTAAGGCGTCATGATCACTTCAATTTCATACTAATAACTTTTAAATTCACAATTTATTGCTTACAAATTCAGAAATTTTATGCTTTATTATGATGAATTTGAACGTTCTGCCAGCATGTTGCTGAAACCTAGAGATTATCTTGTTTCGGAAAGATTGTCAACCAATTGCAAGTGGATTTGTGCTCAATTTCCAGCGAATTAAAACTTGACAAATGATTGATAATTCTTCCAAGCTGGAGATATTATCTCAAGTACAGTGTGACCCCAAGATGCGGACGTAATTGGTGCATCAAGATTGTCCTTAAGTTGAATCTCATTTTCCCTTAGACTCAAATTATATACTTTTTAATTGGTGTTATATGTACAAAATACTCACCATAATTCCATGAAAATAAAAATTATCTCCCAATTGAAACTGATTCTATCAATATATTTCAACACAATATGGACATTTGGGGAATTGAATGCTGAAAAGAGAGAAGGAAGTCCCTCTATGCTGGAGGTAATTTTTTAAATTGGCTAAGTGGATGGTAAATTGGTGAGAGAAATACCCAGGAACTTTTCTTACATCGATTTTAGGGTTGGAAATATCTGTTTCTTGTAATTTGACCTGAAACTTATTTGCAATTTTATGACAAAATGTCCCTATGTTGAGTCAGTGTCCTCATGTTGGGCCTTTTTTATGGGAAAATAAGTCTCCCTTTGTCAAATTGTCCACAGGTAAAGGTGTCCGCATGTGGGGGTCTCAAAGTAGAGGGTGTTCACTTTTCCCTAACATGTATAATGTGTACAGTTTAGTTGATGGCAGGAAACGCGTTTTTTAGTCAAATAAAAATGACAAAAATGAAGTGCGCGTATGAAAAATGCTGTCGGAAGCAGAAAAACTCTTAAGTTCATCTACAGAAAGATACCGTGATTGAAGTATACAGTACAATGAATCATTTGAAGAAACTGTCGGGTAAGAAGTACACGAAAGATCTCCTGCATGTCGAGGCATTTGAAAAATGGAATTTTCGAAGGTTAAAGCTGGTCATGATCCTCGGTTCCAGCCATTTGCTCCATTTCTTGATTTTTATCTCATAGCATTTTCTTTTTTTGTTGAATGATGTCGTTTTTCACCAGTGCTGATACCAGAAAGGAACCTACTGTACAGTCAAGATTATATTATTCCCTTACTCCAGATAACTTGATTGAAGATATGGCAGCGACGAGGAGGTTGCAGAAAGAATTGCAAGAGATACGAAACAATGGCGTGAGGTCGTTCCGTGATCTGAAAGTGGATGACAGCAACATTCTCACATGGCAGGGGCTGATAGTACCGAGCAATGCACCCTACAACAAGGGTGCTTTCCGAGTCGAGTTGATTTTCCCTGCGGAGTATCCATTTAAGCCGCCCAGAGTAACGTTCAAGACTCGGATTTACCATCCCAACATCGATGAAAAGGGGCAGGTTTGTGACTCCGACTCGTTAATTGGTTCGATGTATAGCTGCATGAGCAATATTCTTGAGGGATAATTCCGATTTTGTTGTTGTTCGATATGATGAAATTCATGCACTTTGACTTCAACATTTGTATACAGTAATCGCATTTTAGTTTCTGTGCTGCAGGCGATGTAGGATGAAGCCCTTTAGATGTTCCATGACGTTCATCTCTTGTCCAACTTTGGATAACTAAAACCATACTCCAATAGATTATTTCGTTGTTTTTCTTTTGCTATGTACTCTTTATCTGAATGTATGTACAGCGTATGCAATGCAGTACCGTATTTACTTGAGTACCACGCGCCCTCAAGTAAGGCGTGCGCAGGGGTTTTTCAGTTGGAAATTTGGCTAAAATCTTATATCCAAGTAAGACACGCACCACAATTTTTAGTGAATCTAAAACTACAAAATTTTGAAAATAAATTCAAAAAATTTGACTTTAGACATGAATTGAACAAAAATTGGATTTTACAACTTTTTCATTACAAAAAAGGTCTCTTGTTACATTTGTTCAAAATTTCTCCATTATAATTAAGTATAATTCACACATAACTTCCTAAGCTTCTTGAAAAATTTGTACCTGCTTATGACGTGCACAACTTTTTTTATTCTGAAATTTTAGCAAAAAGGTGTGCATGGTACTTGAGTAAATACCATAACTGAAGACCCTAACAATGAAAAATTTGAGTAATGAAAATTCTTAGGGAGAAACAGTGAGTCCGAAAGATTTTTTTCACAGAATGACATTTTTTGTCGAAAAATGCTTACATTTCATCTTTTCAATTTGCACTTTGTCTTTATTGTGAGGGAAATGAGAAAAGAACTGAAAATGAGTACTGCTGCATAGTTTGGCATGTTCTTGTGTTTGAAATTTGTGAAATTCGGAAATTGAACAGCAAGACTTTTCCTGGATTACTTCAATATCAGAATGTATTTTGAATTCAGTTCTGTGCTGAAAATTATCAACTTTTATAATTGACAACACGTTTTCTGGTGAATCTCTGAAACAAGTTAAATCCATTCGAAATGTAGCCTTGAAGGAGAAAGTTTTGTTGAAAAACTAAAAATTCTTTATACCAAAACGCATCCAGGAACACACTAGTTTTGTGATACCGGGACCCCCTTTTTGAGGACGTAAAGCTCTAATCTCTCAATATTGATTTTAATGTAGTCAAACGTGATCCCAAACATTTTTCCATTTCTTTTATTGAAGTGATTAGGTAGGTATGCCTTGTACAAGAACATGTTGATTTTTAAAATTTACATTAATTTAGCGGAGCTGTTGTTCCATCCATACATAATAACACTCAGAGGTGAGGAAAAATTTTGCAGACTCGCCAAAGTTTTGCTCGAGTCTTTTTAGGCAGGTACAGTATTTGAAAGAAAACTGCAGTTAATTATGTCATCAAACAATTAAAGAATGGGCTTGGAGAAAGGTTTCTCAGAATAAAAAATCAAGATAATTTATTTCATCAGTTGAGAATTTGTCTGAAGTGTTATCAGGAGAAAAGTCAACTTTTGTTTTCATCGGATAATTCAACTGGCATTGTCCTTTTTAAAATTATAAGCAAAGAAAATAGACTTCATCCCAACTCTTTTTGAATTTTGGTGAAAATTTCCCGCGGACTGGCAAAAAACTTCTGCGGACCAGCGCCAGTCCGCGGACCACGGGTTGGGGAACACTGCTCTACACCACAAAATTCCAGGGACCAGGAAATATTTGTTGTAAAGAATTTTTTCGTTGAAAACCCCTCTAACATATGGAGAGAACCCTATTGAACAAGAAACATTCGTTGATCAGAGATTACAGAGAATATCGTTTTAGACAAGATTGTGAGAATCCACGTGTATCACTGATAGAATTTTGCCGTTGGTGTGATACTATTAGTTTTCTTTGGCTGGAAATTCGAAATCCATTGCCTTTATTGGTTGTGATCATGTGATATGCATCAAGTATCTTATGCAGGTGTGTCTACCCATTATTGCGGCTGAGAATTGGAAACCAGCCACAAAAACTGACCAGGTGCTGCAAGCTCTGATTGCCTTGGTGAATGACCCAGAGCCTGAGCACCCACTACGTGCTGATGTTGCAGAAGAATATGCAAGGGATAAGGCCAAGTTCATGAAGAATGCGGAGGATTTTACTCGGAAATATTCCGAGAAGCGACCGCAAGATTGATTTTGATTATGTTTCTCGTGTTTTGAGTATGTTCCAACCCCTTTGTGCACCGCAATGTCCATTAAAATAATTTCACAAACGTGTGAATAATTATTGTGTTTTCTGTTTGGCAAACATTTTCACTACTATACACAACATGCTGATTGAAACCCAATTTACGAAGATTTCCATGCTGGCAACACCAGGAGTATATTGTATTCATTCCACTGAGAATTTCGAAGTACTGTATGAATCCCTGAAATCTATGTTGAAGATATTTAAATTCTTTTTTTTTCATCCAGAGGATTGTTCTTTATCCGCTTTTTTGACACTCCCTCTGGAGGAGGTAAAAGCGCAAAAATATACTGTAGTTATAGTAACTCATATTCCAACATCATGAGATCTGCAGCAATTGTTTGTTTAATTAATGGTAGCTGATTGCACTGCATGGCTACCATTTATTGACACATGGAATGGAGTTGCCGCTTTCATCAAGTAACTTCTTATTCTGAATTCTTTTGCCCATTTTCAGCTCAAGAACGCTTTTGATTGGGGTTGCTAAAATCATAGTACTGTAAAAGATTTTGCTTCCGAATTTACGACAAAATATTCAGCAACTTCCATCATTCCTTGAAAAACATGAACTTCTGTTTATCGTAAGAAAATGAGGCGAATGCTGTAAACTTATTTTTTTAAACACGATGACGTGTTAAAGTCCGCATACTGATGGATATTAAACGTGAATTAATAAAAGAATGACCGAAAAGCATTGTGACCTTGGTTATAAAGATCATGCGACAAGAATACAGGACATTTTTAGGAGGTAATCTATTCTACAGAAAGCAGGTGACTAATGATGCTGATAACATATGGTACTGATGTATCACATTCGCTGCATGGAAAGCAGTGTTATACTATAGTAATTGAAGCGTCACACTTCTGAGCTTCTGAAACAATCATTCACTTTTTATCACATGGATGCTTGGGGAAGAAAAAGCAATTGCCGACTCAGTAACTATCCTAATTTATGGTGGAGAAAAACTGTCTGACAAAATAAAACTAAAATTCGTTGCTAGCAACAATTTGGCTTTTGGCATGTCAAGATTAATTATACTGTACTGTAATGAGAATCTTCTCCTGCATGTTAAACTTGCAGAATTTTGCTCATATCTAGTGGAAATCTGCTGAGAAACCGAAGTTCGATTATATCAATAAAAGTACTTGACAGTACAGTGTGATCCTTCCCACCCGCAGTCTTTCTGTGAAATTATTACAGCCATGCCCAAGACTTCCTTCAAGCACAGAGTTGGAGTCTCTTGAAAGAGTCATTGTTGTCATCATTTGATACAGTGAGAGTCAACAACATCCGTATCTGTAATCTCTCATCTCCAGCACACAAGAAACATGAGTCACAAAACAACAGTCCAGTCACCAGTGGAAAAACACCCCAACGGGACCAGAGGACAAAGGACCAAGAACAACTGGACAACCAAGGGCAAACAGGAGAAGAGGAGGAAGAGGGACACCAAGTTGTCAGACGTATACGAACTTCCATCCAGACGGCACCTCCTGTCAGAGATCCTGGGAAAAACGAAGTGTGTGTGTGACGCGTACGTTATTATACTCCGATACTCAAATATACCTACTGTACTTATCACCTGAATCCGTGTCAACCGTTACTGGGGGCTTGTCCAAAGCAATAACAACCTACTTCAGTGATATTGTACATCAATGCCACGCACCACCAAGAATTCCAGAGCTGCGGAGAGGGATGCCAGAACCATGACGTCAACTGCCGAGCTACTCAAAGCCGCAAGTACGGCACTTCCCAATGACGCAGGCGCTCCACCAACCGGTGACAGCAATCCGTCGTGGACGTATTCCTCACCAACATCGTTGCAGCCTTCCCATTGGGACTTCATTGAAACTGACACGATGCAGCAGTTCACCAACCAGTTTATGACGATCAAACTGACGGAGGCAACAAAAAGCGAGTACATTTCTTTGCTTGAACAAAACCAAGTGTCTCCCCTCACCGTTATGATGTTTCAACTGGCGCGTAAACTGGCCATGTTAAATAATACTACGGTTCCTAACCCGTGGCTACCACCACCCACGCCGCGCTGTGTCCATGACCATAAAGAGGCCAAACTTCCCAAACAAACCCAGCAAGAAGACTTTGAGGACTATATCATCCATCTCCGCAAAATTTTAATTATCCAAAAAGTGTCTGAAGAAGATAAAATCCGCTGCCTCGTCAATAATACCAAAAAGGATGTATCTGAAACGGCGCAAGAAGTTTACGCAGCAGGATCACAAACATTTGAAGATATGATTGTGGAAATAAACAAACAACATCCTACACCACAATACAAACGATTACATTGATTCCAAAATTTACAAATCCAAACCGACGAGACGTATCGCCGATTTGAGAGACAAATGCAGACCCACTTCAAGCTATTTCTCAAGCTATGGCCAAGGGAGGTGAACGCAGATCACCTACAAGTTATTCACCCCATGCTCATTGAACAAATACTGCAAGCAGCACCCACGCCAATCGCGGGCAAATTACAAGCGCAAATCAGCAAATACCCAAATAGGACATGAGAACTCTTGACTATGGCTGATCAACACTGAAATCATCTTAATGCCAAGGAAGACACTTTCCCGGCCAACAGTGACAAACCAAAGGGTAACAAGGCAGGCCGGCCTCCCTCTACGAATTCACGACGTTTTTGCAAATGGCATAAGGAGGTCGGACATACAACCAAATTCTGTCGTGCCCATTTTTACTATCCAGAACACCCAGCCTATCCTCCCCAGGATAAGGCAGAATTGTCGGCCAAACCGAGCAAAACATCCGAAGCAAAAACAACCGCCCAGGGAAACGCCAAACAGGACCAATAGACGCAGCTCTTTGGCTCCTCCAGACCTACGCTGCGTCCAACAAACCAATACTACTTGACGTCCAATTCCAACAGCACCTTGGCAGGGCTATGATCGACACCGGCGCGTCGCATTCCTTTGTCGATGCCCAATGGGCACAAAAACTCCAAACGCCCATCCTCCAAGAACGGGTTGCCGTGTTGGCAGCCGGACAAACAAATAACCCCATCATACAAGAGGCTATCCAAACCACCGTACGCATCCAAGGAAAGACATACGTCACCAAACTATGGCTCCTTCCAAATGCCGGGTACCCACTCATACTGGGGCGGGAACTACTTGAACAAATGCCCATCACAATTGGGCTCGAAGGCACGCGATTGTACGTTGGATACAAAAATCATACCAAGAACCTTGCCCAACCAACGCACAAAATCGGTGAGGGCATTATCTTTGTGGACAGCGATGCACATGAATGACAAACCGTGACAAGCATCCTGAAACAATACTCCGCGGCCATCCATCAATGGTCTGGAAGACGCGGGTGCTTACCCAAACACGCGGTCAGCCTCCCCACAACCAACAACAATCCACCGATGACACGTCCGTTCAGACAAGTGCCCAAAAAACAACAGCCATTCACGGACATCATCAACGAATATGTAGAGGCCGGACTGCTGGAACCAGCAACATTGGCCTACAACTCCCCAGCTTTCCTCACGCCCAAGAAGAACCAAAAAGAGGGCGCACCCGCAATCAAAAATTGGAGACTCATGGAGGATTACCGGAAACTAAATGAACAACTCCTCCACAACAATCACCCAACACCCATCATCCAAGACCTAATTGATGCACTTGGGCGAAAAAATGCCTACTTTTGCACAGTCAATCTTCACGCGGCTTTTCACCATCTGCCAATGCGCCAAGAGGACCGCCATAAAACCGCATTCTGGACACCGAAGGGGCAAATGCAGTACTCGGTACTCCCCTTTGGATTATGAAATGGACCCGCCTGCTTTCAACGCGCAATCAATTCGGTGCTACGCAAACATCTGATGAAACGCTGTCTTGTGTATATGGACAACATCATCGTCTTTGGCGATTTGTTTCAATCAGTCTGCACCAATTTACAACACATCCTTAAGGACCTGCAGGAAGCAGGGGCAGCTATCGATCTCAACAAATCAACTTTCCTTGCACGCAAAATTGAGTTCTTGGGCCACATTGTGGACCAAACTGGCACGCGACCAGCCAAACACAACCTGCGCGCAGTGAAGGACTACCCGGCTCCACGTACAACCAAAGAGATGCAGCGATTCATTGGATTAGCTACATATCTCCGGGCACACGTTCCGATCAACTTTGCGAGAGCCAAACAAAGACTCCGCAAGACTATACCACCCGAACCCCAAACAACCCTCTGGTGGACACCAGAGGCGCACGAAGCCTTCCAAGATCTAAAAAACGCCATTGCCCAGGCGGCACGCCTCGAGCGGTACAACGCAACCCTGCCAATCAAAGTACATGCAGATGCGTCGGCCACATGCCTCAGGGCAGTACTGGTGCAGACGCACCCCAAAAAAGGACCAACCGTGATTGAATACGCCAGTCGCGTACTCACCAATGCAGAAACTTGATACTCCAACACGGAATGCGAATTACTGGCAATTGTGTGGAGCATCACCAAGAAATTTCAACATTATCTTGAACATCGACAGTTCAAGATCGTGACCGATCACCAACCCCTGCTGGGGGAACTGAAATCAATGCGCCTCATCTGACTTCAAATGAAAATCAGATTGTTCCGCAGTACCCTGGAGTATCGACCAGGAAGAAATATGTAGGCGCAGGATGCGCTCAGCCGAATTTCGCTAAACTCAATCAACACCCGCTCAATTCTGACAACTGAGGAACAACAAACCATTATTGATACCTATCATCACGAACTAGGCCATGCAAATTGGAAGAAAATCTTGGCAACATTACGCCAACAATTCTTCTGGCCATACATGCGGAGCACCATCTGGAACCGGCTGATCAACTGTGTCGAGTGTTTTACTTACAATATTAACCACCAACACAAAGGCACCCACCTGGATCCCATTATTACCGCTGGACCAAGGGATTGACTCACGCTTGATTATTATGGACCGCTACCTCAATCTGTCAAAGGGTTCAAGTACGCAATTGTAGTACTGGACCACTACTTGAAATTCATGTTTGCAAAACCCGCAAAACGCGCTGACACCACCACCATCATCCCGTTTCTTGCAGATATCTTTCGCGAATTCGGGAGACCCAAATGGGTTCATTCGGATCGCGCCGCCGTATTCAAATCGCGAAGTTTTCGACGCTTTCTACGCGACAACAACTGCCTGCAACATCTGGCTCACGCAGGCCATCCTGAAGGGAACAGGGCCTGCGAACGCGCAATACAAACACTCAGACAAATCCAATCCAAATTCGTCAAAGAACAAGACAAAACATGGACGACTCACCTTGCGCAATCCGTGAAAGCATATAACAACACTACACACCAAACTACCGGCGTAGCACCAATTGAAGCATTTACTGGATCACCCGTACAGCTGGACGCAGATTGCCAATTCCAGACGCAGCCAGAGCCTACATCTGACCTCAACGAGAAAATCAAACGATGCACTCTCTCGGCGCAAACAGCGTTCTGTCAGCAGGCCAACACAAACAAATGGCCACACTTCTCCCCTGGAGATATGGTCACAATCCGACCACGCCTGACCACTTAATCACGTCACCCGGCCAACCGACTATTCCGAAAACAATGACTGGGACCATTCGTGATTCTCACTGGGCCCGTACAAGGGGTATACCATGTTGGGGCCGGCCCTGATGTCCGTATGGCAGTCGCATGGGACTTACAACCATGGTCACATCCACCGCGCGCACCACATCCAGGGTTCGAAACACACCTAACCCTCCTTCCCAAGTCCTTTCTTTCTGCACCCCAGGTACCGACAGTTCCACCGGAGCAAGACTACGCAAAAGGGCCACCTTTACCGCCACTGGACCAACAATGTTCACACGTCTACTGCAGAGCCGTACTCACCCGCACGAGAGGACATTGCCAACTGAAACAACTCCAGCCCAATGGGTCACCAACCTTGCGTACCGTACCGGTAGGAACTAGCGTACAGGACATCAACCCGGAGCTCACCCTGGGGGGGGGGGGAGAGTGAGAGTCAACAACATCCGTATCTGAAATCTCTCATCTCCAGCACACAATAAACATGAGTCACAAAACAACAGTCCAGTCACCAGTGGAAAAACATCCCAACGGGACCAGAGGACAGAGGACCAAGAACAATGGGACAACCAAGGGCAAACAGGAGAAGAAGAGGAAGAGGGACACCAAGTCGTCAGACATATACAAACTTCCATCCAGACGGCACCTCCTGTCAGAGATCCTGGGAAAAACGAAGTGTGTGTGTGACGCGTACGTTATTATACTCCGATACTCAAATATACCTACCGTACTTATCACCTGAATCCGTGTCAACCATTACTTTACTGTGCAGGTTCCTTCGAGGTATTCAGTAATTTTCGGATGTTGGAAAATCTAATCCAATAGCGTAAATTGGCTTATGCAATGAGCAGTGCATAGATATAGTCAGAGATAGCCATCTTGAAAACAACAAAGACACCAAAAGCACATTAACTCCAACCTTATCTCCCCCCACAGATCGCATAAAAGGACAAGGACGCAACCCTAAGCCGAACCTGGAAAAACATCCGACGACACACACAAGAGAACCTAACGGTCCCCAACCGGGAACAACATCCGCCGCAAAACCACAAGAGAACCTAACGGGACTGAGGGTCAAGACAACAAGCACATAAGCGCGCAAAAAGGACAACGCGGGTCACTCTTGACTGAACTGTTCGACACTCCGCATCTCCGACTAATAACCTGACCTAACCTAACTGCCTCCCAAATTCAGTCTCAGCAGAATCAGAAATAACAGTGCCAGTGTCAATTCACATCTTAATTCAAATGCACAGTTGGATTTGTACCTGCATAGAGAATAAAATTGGACCGGTGGTAAGGCTGACGATAGTGTACCTCACCCGCAGCACAGCAGAGCTGTTGGAGAATTGGAGTGTACAAGGGCTATAGGCGCGCGTGAAAGGGAGTATGCACTGTTCATTGTAGATGGAGCTAGTAATCTGGGTCCCCCCTACTAGGATAGCTCACACTTCGCTCTTAACCTTTGAGGAAGACAGTTGTTTTTATATTTGTGACTTTATGATATTTGTGTTGCTGCCATCTGCGATTGTGTTGCTGTCATCTGCTGTGTGGATTCAGAAAATACAGTCTACTTTGTGACGCTGGCCGAGGACTCTTACATAAAACCTTACTACGTCTTGTCAGCTAGTTCGCTAAACGTTTGAAGTGTGACTTCAGTCCGGAGACGGTGGATTTCCCCTGTGACCGAGGTGGCCTCGCTTTTATGAGGTTTATCTCTCAGGAATACCAGTATTTCCGGTGAGATGTCCGTATCAGTGCCAGAGAGTGGGAGAATGAGTCCGGAAAAGTTTGATAACATCTTGGAAGTTTGTGTGATGCAGTCACAGATCGCGTCGGGTACATCGCTTTCGGCGGAAGGCGATCGCCCGATGAATCAGTGTGCACGTTGGGTTTCTCTGTTTTGCCGTGTTCTTCGTATGACGTGTGGTTTCGGCGTAGTGTTTCTATGCCTGGGTTGCTAAACTTCTGGAGGTCTTCGTATCATGCTGTATTCTCAGGGCTTCGTAGTGCTGCGCGCGTCATAATCATGAATTTGGAACACAAGCAACTTATCGAGAACAACCTCGACCAGCTGGTCGATATGGTGTACGCCCCAGATTTGTTCGAGGAGCTCAAGAAACGTGACGTTTTCCGGGGTAGTATGGCGGCAGATTTGGAAGTACGTAAATGTCCCGCACTCATCACGCTATGTATGTTCAATGGAGATTAAATATTTTAAAATTTTAACCGGATTTTTTACAGGAATTATTGCGAAAGAATTTTCGGGAAGGAACTCGTAAATTTCTTGCGGATCTTCCGAAACGAGGCCCTAAAGCTTTTGCACGTTTCAGCCAAGCATTGTGGGACTCCGGTCATGTCGATGCTGCTACGATGCTCTCCATTCCGAAAACTGAGCGTAATCAATCCAGGTACAGTCTTGATCTTTACTACGCTGTAGTATAATTTTTGCCTCGCAAACAAACATGCCTTGGAGATGAAAAAAAAGCCGAAGTCGATCGATGGTAGAGAGATGACCGGAGAATGTCTCCCAAATGAAGAGTAATGTTGTGTTCAAATGAGCACCATGTAAATACAGCCTATGACAAATGCTGGATCATATCTGTGGAAATTAGCCTGGCTACTGCATGGAATTGATATAAAATACAGAAGTTTAGTACAGTATATATTTTTTCACGTCCACGCGTGTATACGTTGTCAATATACTGTATACGCGTGCTTACGTGATAGTCATGTGTGGTTCGATTAAAATATCCATCGTCTAAAATATTAATTCTTCAGTCTTAATTGGTTTTTTCTTTCTATGTGAAGCGTTTCTCAATTTGTTCAACTCTGTGATCAAGTTCGTGACGATTCTGGAGCATCGATGAGAATCGTCCACCTTGTCCATGAAACTGACGCAAAAGGCTTTAATCCGAAATCAGTACCTGACAAAGAAATCATCGTGCCTAAAGTTCAACATCCTGAAAGAAAAGTGAAGCCTGCCGATTTGTACAACAACGGTATTACTGAAGTAAGTTTTCATTGCGTTTCGGTTCCATCTGTTGGGGATAATCTTAGCTACGACCTGTCTAATTTTTTTTTTCTGTGACATGTCTCAGGATGTTTATCAAATGATGAGTAAGCCTCGTGGATATGCGTTGATAATGAACAATGAAGTATTCGATTATGAACTTGAATTGAAAACACGCACTGGGTCTGAAGTGGACGTAATGTCTCTGAAGGATGTCCTGGAGCAATGTGATTTCAAGGTTGAAATCCACCGCAACAAACATTCCGGGGTATGTACAGTATTATTCTTGTTCGTTTTTACGAAGATCCCTCTTTTGATGATTTTTATTACAATGTACGAAGAAACCGGAATATCGAAGCACGTCTAGAGTTCCGAGATATTAGTACCTCTGTACGTTGTACACTAACTTTAAAGTTTCTTGAGGAGATGAAGTCTTCGTCACGGGTTTATAACGGGGTCCCCGGGACACGAAAGCCCCGCGCGACGATAGCACTGACACGAAATCCCCGCCACAAATGTCTCTACCGTCCTTCCATGTGATGAAAGCCCCGAATTTTTTTTTAATACTGGTAGTCTTCCGTTGTCATTGGTAGAAAAGTGTTTATTTACAAAAAATTAATAGTCTTTAAAATATTTTCCAAGAAATCCCAACTCTTCAATAAGTCGGCTTTGATAATCTTTGCACAATTGACGCAGTTCTTTCTGGCGATATCTCTCAACAGTTGACACTTGCTTATGTGGAATGACACCATCTTCTTCAAATTTCTTCAGCGTTGTAGCAACTAATGCAGCATCTTGTTTCAGGCAGCAAATTAGTAACCAAATGGTGGGATTTTTCTTTCCAACCAGGCCATTGAAATAGTGATTCCAGGCTTCACTGAAATTGTTTTTCTAGCCAAGATCATTGAGCACAGCCTGATGAATGTTCCACTTCTGTGGCGGAAATGTTGGGGGTCTCCCTTCACAGTTCAAAGTTCGATCGCAAATGTGTTTGTTCTTTGGTAAATTCGGAAAAGTGTTTTTCTTCCCTTTGAGGGCTTGCAGTTTTGTTATCTGATTTTGTGGTTTTTTATAATTTAATTTTACTATTATTTGGCGTGCGCGTGCGGTTTGGGGCTTTCGTTACAGCTATGGCGGGGATTTCGTGTCGCGCGGGGATTCCGTGTCCCGGGCTTTCGTGTCCCGGGGATAGTGACGGTTTCCCCTTTGTCACAAGTTTCTTTCTGTTCTTTGCGGTACATATTTGTGAGAAGAATTTTGGAACGGGAAAAGGCTTGTAAAATGAACGGATGCTGGCTTCAAGTCATTTTACTGATATTAACTTTTTTTAAAGTTTATAACTAAGAAAATTTTGTGATCAGAAAGATCAGTTTCGATAATCCGAAGAAAACTTTCGAATGAAAATCGAACTTTAAATATTGTAAACTCAAGTAAGGTATATGGTCTACAGACTCTAGTCTACACAGTGTACAGGAACCGTGTGATTTATTAAATTTCTTTTCAATGTGAGACTGAACCAGTGCTACATTTTGTTCAGCTGTGATTTTCTGAGGATTTCTGGGTGCTAAGTAAGTCGTTTTTTTTTCAGGATATGAAGAGAATCCTAAAAAATTTTGCGAGCAAGGCCGAACATGCGCATGTAGACGCCACCATGGTTGTCATAATGAGCCATGGAAACTCCGAGAAAGGCAGAGACTTCGTGTATTCCTGCGACCATCGGGAAATTGATCGAGAGTGGATTTTGACGCAATTCAACAACGCGAATGCTCCGGCGTTGCAAAATAAGCCGAAGGTGTTCTTGTTCCAGTGCTGTAGGGGAGACGAACCCGATGTGGGAGTTGTTCCTAAGGAAATGGCTTTCGCGGGCAGGATTGAAACGGATGGCAAATCAGATGATGTACCGCAGATGCGAAAAATGCCCACGTTTTCGCACATGTTGATCGCCAATGCGACTGTACCTGGTGACTATGATTGAATCATTTATTCATCTTGAGCGATTACGTTAGATTATTTTGTATTGTATTCGATGCAACCAATAGTATCATATTATCAGTATTTTTCATAAGTAATTTGTGCCCACTCGAATTTTTAGTCTCCGCAGTAATTTGTGCCCACTCGAATTTTTAGTCTCCGCTTGACGCAGGAATGCTCTTCTGGGACGTTGAGAAGCCCACAGAAAAATCTAGTGTTCTCAAATTAAATTTCCTTTGTCTTCCTCATGCTTGGAAACCTATTCACCTTCGTATCTTTATTCACTGGAACACTTTATGATCACTTCAATAATTTTATCATTATTTATGATGTTGCCTTCGAGGCTAGTTTTACTTGTAGAACCCTCCAAGTGAGCCTTCATCTGTTTTTTATTTATTTTTAAAATATAAATCTGCATCTTTTGCTGTTCAGCGTTGTTAAGGATATATTTTTGTATAGAACTTGTCCAATATAGAACTTTCATGATGGCCTCAATTCAACAATTTATCACTGTTCTCGAAAATCAGTGCATAATTTAGTGGGGTGCTCATAATGTGAAGCAAGGTAATGTGCGTCTGAAGGTCGCTAGCAACCCTTTCTTCAGCTGAGGAGGCTAAAATTTGAGCTGTGTCTCAGAATTTAAATTCCTTATTTTAGAAAAACGATACAGTAGTCATCCCAGCTCCAGGTTGATCCCTCTTTCCGAAGTGTTTTTTATTTAGTTGCGGTCTGCCGACGTGAATTTTGCGAAAAAAATAATTCAATTTTCTTCTTTAGGATATGCTTCATTTCGTAGCCCAAAGGAGGGAACGTGGTTCATCCAAACTCTTTGCCAAGAAATCGCCGATCATGCCTGTGACAGACATTTTGTCAAAATGTTGAAAAAGGTAGGATGGTACCCCGTTTATCTTATTCCCTGAACTGCGGAATCAGTTGATGGTTTTTTAGGTGACTGAGACAATGTCTGAACTTGAATCGGACTACGCTCATAAGCAAGTTCCCGAATTGACCGAGAGATTATTCCGCAAGATGTTTTTCAATCCCGGCTTATCTGCGCCGACAAAAGAAGATTAATGCCGACCTGGAAACGAAAATGTAAATCGAACTTGATTTTGCTGATGTGCGTGGGTATTTTCAAAAATCTTCGGAAACTCGGAACTTTCATCCCAATGAAATGCGAAACAATTTTTTCTTCCATCTCCTTCTTGTTGTGTCGCCAATTTTTCTTCAAGTCTCTGAGATCCAGCCGAATTGTTGAAAAAATACCGGATACGATACAGTAGCGAAAAGCCGAAAAAATAAATTTTTCTATCAGTCAACACTTGTTAGGAGACCCAATTTGAACGCGTGAAACTGTGGCAAAATTGTTCTTTATCGTTGTCAGAAGAAATTCTTCTAGAACTGCTCACAATTTGATGGGAGAGGATCTCTATCATAGCTAGATTCGTAAAATTTAAAGTTTCATTGAAACTTGACAAAATTCTGAAACAAACCTTGTTTGTTTGGCTGGTATCGGAGAATATTTCTCTTCATGTGGGTCCTTCAAAAGTCAGGCGGAAGGCCTTTCTTCATCAATCCGAGAACTTCTGAAAATGCCTTCGTATGTTTATCGACCTTATTTTGAAAGATTCCTACGCGATGGTGATTCTTGTCATTAATGAGTTGATTTTTGCTTTCGGGAAGTATTGTCAGCTGTGCGATGTATGAATCGTTGGTTCAAAGTGCTTGCCTATATTTTAGAGCTTGATCGAGAGGCATTTGGTGTTAATTTCTATATCGGAAAACGGAAAAGCAAAATTTGGGGATCATTCACACAGGCCCCTTTGATCTACTGTTTTGCTTCACAAGAACGCAATGAGATACTCGATGGGTCTCAAGAAATGTTTCCTGTCCGTTGAAACTGTTGTGCTCAACTTTTTGCGGACGAAATTCATGTGAATGCTTGTGAATATTTGCTATGAAAATCGAAATGGAACGAAAATTAGAAATGCGTTCGAGAAGTGTTTTAGTTCGTATTTGACTACTGCGGTCTTTTGTGATGAAGTTCGAAAATTTCGTTCCAGGGTTTTATTATTTTTTTGTTGTTGCTGTCAGTTGCTCAACCCGCGGTCTTTCTTGGTGATCAATGAATTGCGAAGTGATCCAGCGATTTTTGTCGGTTTTTCGGCAATAATTTTCGTCGGTGATCATCTTGCATGAGGTAAGGTCAGATACTGTCTTCTGAATTTCTAAAACCTGACTGGAAATGTATCATGAGCATATCCTGTAATGCTTTTTCTACCCGATGTATCATTTTCGACGAGTGCTTTCTATGATTGTGATTCCTCGTTGAACAAGAGGTGACCCCTGCTTTAGTCTATAAACGGATGGTGGTTTTCATCTATCCGCGTAATTTTGAGTTTCAGCATAATTTATTTATTCCTGTTCCACTGTATTGAATACGTATTTAAGATCCTGATGACGAATTCAGACGCTCAAATTCTCGTCCTTGAGAATTTGAGATTTTTGTACTGAGAAGTTTGATCGTATCAAGAATTTCTATCGGAAATCTAAAATTCAACCTACTGGACAGAAACCGGCTTTGTCAGATCGTATTGCAAGTTTCAACTTGTTCCGTGTTGTCAGTTCATTGTGAACCTGCGTTGAGACGGAATAATTCTTCATTTATAGATCTCTGTATCTTACCTGCGTATATTTTTGGTGCAAGTACGTCGAACCTAATGAATAAGTAAGGTTAATGCTTACAATTTACGTAATCGTCTTTTCTATGTTCCTAGAAGTCAGTTACAGCATCCTTGTACCAACTATCGTATGCCGTGCTCACTACAAAATTTAAATTGAATGACATTTGGTTCCCTCCTGGCCTTCGACCCATTCCCTACCTTCGTGAGATTTTTAGATCTATTGCTTGACTTCCACTTCATTGATGCTTCATGATCGAATTATCAAATTTTTTTCAGCTTTATCTGTTATGAATAACTGTCATGAGTTATTCGTAATTATTAATAGGCATTATATTTTCAAAATGCAGTTCATGAAATGAGGTTCACAACCCACAGACTGCTCGGAACGATTACGTTCTTAAATTCATCGCGGATTTTGTATGAAACCTGTGTCTGATCAGAGCATCGTTTTGATTGTTGCAATTCCAAGCAATTTTCATGCGCGTTATGTTTTAAAATTCATTCAACTTTGTACAATGTAACATGTCTCAGATTTACGTATCGAAATTCATATTTTCTCGATGCACGAATGAAA
Source organism: Notodromas monacha (assembly GCA_905338405.1). Classification (NCBI taxonomy): domain Eukaryota; kingdom Metazoa; phylum Arthropoda; class Ostracoda; order Podocopida; family Cyprididae; genus Notodromas; species Notodromas monacha. The sequence continues at coordinate 50,745 of CAJPEX010000472.1, forward strand.
AATTTAGCTGCAATAAATTCAAAGCTTGTTCGGATGCCATCTTCCACTTGAGGAAAGATCATATTCTTGAGTACTGCCATCGGAACACTGAAAGTCGCTCAAGTTTATTTGTTGAAATCATCGAATATTCTAACTGTAAATGAATGCGTGTGTGCGTTGGGAATTCCCGTGAAAATCTTTTTGATGCGGGGCGTATGAGTTGCACGATGGCCTCGAGACAGTTCGTTGAACCTACCACCTTTTCCGGACGACAAGTTGGAAGCCGAACCATCGTCTCTTCCTTGTATTTTTAATTCCTCGTTTGCCTCCGTGCGGGTAACAACAATCGTTCCTGTTATTGAAAGAAAAAAGTGATAGCTGCTTCAATATTTTTCGACTTATGTGTTTATTTATTCGGATATGATGTCAATGTGATGATACTGTAGAATACAGTGACGAGCTCGTTCTTTACAGCTTGAATTAACGTGGGAGTCATCCTGGTTTTGATTTATTTGTAGAAATCTACTGTTAATAGTTCGTGTACTACAGGGGCAATTGAACTAAAGAGCATTACAAAATTTTCCCGATCTCTTTTTAATCGGAAAAATTAGAACCACATTTTTAGATCTGGTCCATGGTTTTCAGTCTTGCTAAAAGGGGACTTATATTTTAACCAGTGATATCTCTCGAATCGCTAATGCCTCAAAAATGATTTCCTGGTTCAATTTCGATACCGTCTCTTTGATATTGCGTTCAATTGCATGTTTACTTGCGTTACTTCGATCTGCTCCGAGCCTCCGAGGTTTAGATGAAAAATTTTTTTAGGATAGTTTCGTCGGCCTTTTTCATGAGGGTTGAAAGGGGTTCGTGGATTGATTGTCCCAGTTACCCGTGCCTTTAAATTATTCTTAAGGTGCTAGTCAGTCAAAATATCCATTATTTATGCTTCGCGGAAAGAAAATACTGTACTGTATTACGATATTACAATTATTTTGTTGTATTTGTCGTTTTTTCGTATAAAATGTTTGTATTAATTTGCTTCATGTTTTTCTTCAGATAGCCGCCGTGATTATTCCTGTGATCAGAGGAGACCCTCGTCTGCCGGAATGAGTCGAAACTTTGAATCTCGTGATGACAATCGAAATACCGCTCGGTTGAGCAGGGACAGGAACAGACATGCCTCCAGTCCGAGTCGCCGAGCAACGGAGTGGATTCCCTTGATTCGTGCGAAAATTTACAACAATGGTGAACCCGATGCCTATGAAATGATGTCGAATCCTCGAGGCCTTGTCCTGATAATCAACAACAAGAATTTCACTGTGTCTCCGGACTCTCCGTCGTCTCGCGTCGGGTCCGAATTCGACGCGGAATCAATAAAACAGTTATTTCAAGAATTGTACTTCACGGTCGAACATTACAGCGACTTGGAGTACGACAAGATGAAGTCGACCATTCGCGACTTTGTGGCCAGGGAAGAGCACAAGACTGCCAATGCCTGTTTCGTGTTCATTATGAGTCACGGCGCTGGAGCGCGAGGAGAGGACTCGTTTTATACGTCGGACTCGAAAGTACTGCCAATCTCGTGGATCGAGGATCAATTCAACAACGAAAACGCGCCAAATTTACATGGGAAACCGAAGATTCTCGTTTTGCACTGCTGTCGTGGTGGAGCGCATGATTATGGCGTTCGGACGGCTCATCATCAGTTGCGTGATATCAGTCCCAATCTTCAGCATGATGGAAGTGCGCTGAGAAATACTTTGCCTGCGTCCCGACTTCCTGCAGTGACGGACATGCTGGTTGCATATTCAACTATACCTGGTAATCGCGACATTACGAATTTACAAAAGTTCTACAGTATTGTTCTGAAATGCGTTCCGTAGAAAAATCGATCCGTTCTGCTAAAATAATTTTACGCATCTGGAACCGAGACTTGGTTTTGATGTACGAGGGATGTGCCAGTTTGACGCGGCTTCAGATATTTTTCGAATCTGTGTGATTGTATACAAAGAAAATTGTGACATAGCACATGATGTTCAAACGTTCTTGAATTTGTTTTCGAATTGAAATTTTTTTTTTAATCGACTGCTTGTGATGATTGCATGCAGAGTTCTACACCCATGTCACTGGGTGGTAAAAATCTTCTTACCCCAGCTAATGGATAGAATTTACAGTACTTGCGTTTCAACCATCTGCTTTTCTACATTTTATATAATGATTAAAAGAAACAAACAAATTTCAATTGTTACGCTTGGCTGACAAATGTTTGGTGCCCTGTGTCAATGGCGGAGTACTCTGCTGTAACTCGGAAATTTTCACTTATGATCCTGCAGCAAATAGATAATTATGTTTTAAATCCGAAAAAATTAATAACCTTAGACCACCATCACGTTTTGTTGTTGATTTTTTTTTTACTATCACACCTACTCTATAAATATCTGAGGCTGCGTTCAACTGAGACAACCTTCGTACTCTATTTTTTTTTAGAAGTACTGTAGTACGCAACAAAATTAAAATGTTTCGTGAATGATGTGATACCTTGAAGGAATTCTGTTGACGTGGAGGAATTTTATGCATGTTGGACGTTTGATTCGTTTTCTAAATATGAATTCCCACATCCATACCTGAGACTTGGTTATGATTTACATACTGTAATTTATTTCTGTATCAACAAAAAAGTAAGCGTGATTAAGATGTCTCATGCCTGGAACGATGCGTTGAAGGAATTTTGTTATAGGAGAGTTGTGAAAGTTGTTCACGCGCTTCATCTAATGCAATACTATTTTGTACATTGGTTTGTTAATCTAAAATGTCTTCGTTCCTCATTGTAGGGAAAGTTTCCCATCGAGACACGGATTACGGAACGTGGTACATCCAAACTTTGTGTCGGACGATCAGGAAACATGCTCATGAACTGAAACTACGGGACATATTGGATAGGGTAAGTCTTTTGCCGTGTCTGCACGGATGAAGAAATCGTCTTGAAATTATTATTACTTTTTATTTCAGGCATCAATAGAACTGACGAGTCACCAAGGAATGGAAGGGCAAATGCAAGCATCGGAGTACACCGTCCGAACCTTCAGAAACTTGTATCTGAACCCACTGATTACCGGGATTCCTGCTTCCAGAAATGAGACGAACAGTTTATCAAATGGATTAAGAGGTTTGCGCATCGGGTAACACGAGATATTTTCAGCGCATGGACGAATTTCAGGAAGCAATTTTATTGGTATTTTTTTCTACGAGATTGAATTCATGAGTGGTGCTCAGTGCAACATTTCAGGAGACTCGTCCGGATTTATAAATGTAGGGTGTCCGAAAGTTTTTTGTGCGGTGGCATAGTTTCAAGGGAATGTTTTGATAAATGTTATTTTATTTACATGATTCGACGGATAAATCATAATTCTACGTACATGTTATTACCTTAAAATTGTTGGATGAATGGATTTCGATTTGATTGTTATTTCCGCGATTTAATTGCAAAATATGGTGGATGACGTCCCAGATGCCAAATCTGAATACCGTAATACAATGGAAACATTGTTCTGATCGTTTCAATTTTTGTGTGTGATGCAGAGCGTAGAGCTTCGAAGAAAACTTGGAGCTGCAATTGAGGAAAATTCTTGGCAAATCGAAAAGTTTCGCAATAATGCTTGCTTTTGAGTTCGGAGGTGTTGTGGGGATTCCAAGTGAGAAATATTGTTGATCATGAAAATTTCTACTCAAGATATGCAATACTTGTTCAACCGTTTTGAAGCATTTCTCAAACTGCTGCAATTAATGATAGGACTGGAGTCATGCCTGAATACTGTGCATTATTGAGCACGCAGTACAGTATTGTGTTTGAAGGTGAAAAAATCAGATTCGCTTCTTGACAAAATCTTGTCCACTGTGTTCCAGTTTCCTGGACACCCTATGCTTTCTGCAATCGTTTTGATGATTTTTCGACGGTGTGGAGTTCATAACGCGTAGGGCTTCCTTCATATTCCCTCTTTCATGTATGCTCAACTTCAACGGTGTTCTCACTGTCCACTGTCCAGTAACTTCCTGGACACCCTATGCTTTCTGCTACTCATAATTATTTTTCAGGAATTACATTCAATCGACTTGGAAGCGATATCTTTTTTTTCGCGAAATGATATTTTCTCCTCGTGAATTTCAAGATTGTTGAACGACGTGTCTCTCGGATATTCGGATGTGTATTTCGATGTGATCTTTGTTCCTCTGTGAACGTGTTTTTGAAAAAAAAAATAACACGTTTCTTGCTCATCAAAATGGAAGCTCGGTGACGCTGCTTTGCCATTATTTTGAATCTTCTTGTCAGCTTTTAGAACCGCGTTTCTTTACGGAGTTTTCTAGAGATTGTTATTGAGTGATCGTTGATACCAACTCCCAGTTGAGCTGTGACTATTTGAAGTGTCCTTCATTCGTAATATAACGTGATCGTTGATCGATTCAATGGGCCTCCTCTCGTTTCATAAATTCTTCGATGTTCGAATTATCGTGATAATGGTTCCTGTTTCTTCTGTTGCAGAGATGTCGTGTTCCGTGATTGTGAAATATTCGACGTGATCTCCGCCTACTTACTGTTGGAATTCGTCATCGATGTTATCAATCGTTTTGATGATTTTTCGACGGTGTGGAGTTCATAACGCGTAGGGCTTCCTTCATATTCCCTCTTTCATGTATGCTCAACTTCAACGGTGTTCTCACTTGAATGACAAGGCCTTGAATGTTCCTCGTGTCTTTTTTTGAAGGCATTTTAGAAGTCCGAAAGATGTAAGTAACTTCTTCGCATAAAGTGAAGTTTCTGCTCGGAATCTGATGAAGAAATGTGATTCAAAGAGAAACAGACTCGAGCCATTTTTATTCCATTTCTGGAAAATAGAAAGGTTGATGCCAAGATTTCTCTCGCATGTTTAGGTCAACGTCATGGTGTTCGGACACAAATATCTCATCGTTTATTTTTAATGGTTATTGTAAATGTGAAGTATTCTCTCTCAGATCGTTCTGAAAATGAGATCTCGACAGGCTTCGCAGTATTCATAGAATTTGTGCAGGTTATAAGCAGGAATTAGCACCTAATTCGAAAGCGTTTTGTGAAAGAAGTGATGCTCTTCCAAAGTTGTTTCTTGCTTTTCAATCTTCCGCGTCCCTAATTTATATCTATTATAAGTGAATTGGAGTACTACCTGTATACGTGAGGCTATAAAGATGTGTCCGTCTCCAGGAAACTCGTGGAATTAAAAAAAATAATTGCGGAGAGTTGTCATATTGAACGTCCGAGTACTAACTGCAGGAAGGACTGGCGACTCGTCTGGTCGCCGAGAAGAGTGGCATCGATGATTTTCTTAGTTATGGAAGGGTTCAAATGTAAGATACGAAGAAAACTTATTGTGACCGAATTTCGAATGAGCGAAAAATACGTATGTTTTGTGATTCCGCGTCAAATTTGTCTATTCGAGAACTTCCGTTGGGAGTTGTCTTGCTTCAGCTATTGCAACTCCGGAGCATGCTGTGTCGATCGTTCGGAAGAATTGGTTGGGGAGAAGTTATCTACTTGAGAGAAATATGCTCTAGTGTTGGTGACTTCGTCAGAATAATTGACCGGGGCACAAATTTTGAAGGGTTTCGGGTTAATGATCCCCCCGCAACACGTTTGAGGTTTCTGAACCCTGTGATGGCGAGGGAAGTGGTAAATGGCTGATGAGTCCACTTCTCTGCTCATATCCCGGAAATCCTACGTGGGTGAGTGCCTTGACATTTAGACGAGGGCTATTCAACCACTGGTTTGCACCTTGGTATATCTCCCCCCTCCCCCAGTACCACAATCAGTGGTTTGGTGGTATAGTATGTGTGTACGGTTCCATTATTGGTGCGTTAGATGTTGAGGTATCGCGGGTAAATCGGAATTCGGGGGTTCTGGAACGACATCGGGAAGCTGAAAGTTGAAGTGTGTACCTTGGAGTTCGAATGAACTGCCGTGACAATGATGCGTGTTACAGTAATTGATGGCGTAGTACTATAATGTCTAGGAGGTGGTGCGAAAATATAAAAGGCGTCTTCGAACCGATTCAGTTCAGAGGAGAGGTGCTGATTCGCGGGAATGATAGCTTCGTGATTGAAGGTTTGTGAGCTTCGGAAAGTGGAAAATTTAATATTTTTCACGGGGGAGTTATCTTGTCAAATGAATTGCGCTTTGAACCGTGATGGTATCAGCTGTGTTCCTGTGATTCACATCCGGGTCATGTAGAATGGCAATCTTGTCAAATTACTTTCAAAGTGGGACCAGTCCGCAGTCAAGACAGGGCCGGCTTTTTCGAGATGCTAGGCCTTCAGCGTATGAGCTTCCTTCTCGCCGAGTCCGATGCGGAGTTTCTTACTGTATGTGTATGAAGCTTGTGAATATTCTGAGCTTTTGCCGTGATCATCCAAACAGGGCTCAGAAGCGGAAAATCTCCCGACATGCCAGGTATGGGTGGGAATGTCTTCGCGATAGTCGTCCAAACGCGTTGAACGACCGGCGATCCTCTCTCCCTCTCCTTCGTGTCCCTCCCCCTTTAGCATGCGTCATAGCAGGGAAGAGTGAGTGAGTGATACGCGGACCGGATTTGAGCGGCTTGTTCGTCGGACGCCCGGAAAATTTGTGCGTGAATGTGAGTGTGGAGTTGGTTCGAGCTTGGGTTCCTTCTCTTACCTGGTCTTACATATGAGCGCTAAGTTTTCCCAAGAAATGAACTTGAGTTCAGTTTTAGACGTCAAGAGTGATCTGAAAGAGTGCCAGGGCTTCGTCACTAAGTCATAATGTACAATATATATGTACAGTACTTGCGTAAAGGACGCATTTTCCGCCCCGAGAAATGTCCTGAAGACGTCATGTGTCACTCATTCGGATTTTCGATTACAATATAATCTTGTTCTTATTAATTAATGCTTACAACAAATAACTTTTTCAGTCCCTGTCGAATAGCCACACATTTTTGTTTTGTTTCAACAAAAAATTTTTGAACAATATTTCAAGGTCCTGCATACTTTTTCTAATGTGTAAGCTGCCGTCTCAATTACGCATTGCAAGTTGGATGTAACGCATGGTAGTGTTATTGAGAAATATGCCCTTTGAATCACTTCCGCAAGTACTGTATTGCATGGTTGGTAACTAATATGTTCCAGTTTTGGAGTTCTTAATCGGAATTAAAAGTAAATTAAGTTTGTTTCTGTTAATGAACCCAATTTAACAAAAATGTCCCTTCTTTTTGTGTGAAATAGATGGTGAATGTGACTGTCAATCGTGGACAGTAGTTAATTTATCAGCAGTTCGCAATTTTATGGTACATTTGACTGATGAGTTCATCTGACTTTCAGAATATGTACTTGAACCAACTGTTGGCGTGGTGTTCTGATTAACTGGCGAACAACTGATCTTTTCTACTTCAAATTTTATGTTTGACATACCTGGTATTACATCTCTGTAAAATTAATGTTATCTTTCTTTCCTGAGATGAAAAGGAATGTGAGTGTAAGAAAGTGGTGCTCCTGTACTGTGTATTCCACTGGATCCCTTGTTATCCCTCTCTTTGGAACTAAGATGAAAAGAAGCAACAATTAATTTCTCGACGTACATAATGGCTTTTTTTTCTACTCAGGACATGGTAAGCATTTGTAAAGTAGCATGCTATTGATGGGACTGCTTCATAATAGCTTTATTTGAAGTGTTGGCTGTTCTCACATGTGTTTTAAAACCTTCTTATAATACTCATCAAATCCACAAAAATCAATTTTGAACAGTTTAACATTATATCCAGGTCCATAAAGAATATCCACAACGTTTTATTTCAATAGAACACCTTTTTTCTACGAAGCAAGGGATTTTTCCTTGTGCCAATGCTTACTGTAAAGTGATCATTCTTGGTGGAAAGATTGTACTGTACAAGGTAGAATCTCGCAAAACCATCGGGACCCAGGAACATCATTTTATGAGGAGAATTTTTGTATTGAAACTTAATATCAGCTTGTAGCTAACGTGTAGAAACCATAAAGATTTACTTATTTTGAAAAATGCTTCCTTGTTATGAGATTCCATCCTTATTGAGCACCACAGTGGAGTGAAATCCACATTCCGACACATGTACAGAAGCCGAGAGGGGAACCAGTGCGGCATCCGGCAAGGAAACGGCGTAGACCCGAACGAGTATAGGACTGGAAACCGGGGGAGAGATGGGGAGTTGGATCGAAGACAGGCCCAGGCAAGGTCGATGGCTGACGATGCGGGAGTGACGCTGTCCTGATACCTCGGGAGGGAGTGTGCATGTCTGCGTTTCCCCCTGTCTCGTCACGGGCCCCCTGCTTCGTGGCGTATCCCCCCTCGCTCGTTCCTCCGCCCCTCTCGGCGTCCCTCTCTCGCTTCCTTGCGGAGTTTTGATTCGCTTGCAACCTGGCTGCTAGTGTCAGTCCTCAGCTGATTCCTGTGGGTTACGCAGGAGTGTGGGCAAAATTTTGAGAGTGCGGGAGATCTGCTTGCGGCGTCTATCGGTCAGCGTTGGGTTCATTACTGTGTGATGGATATGAGAGTTGCAGAAGCCAGAGGCAGTTTTGTCTATTTAGATGTTCAAGTTCGTGCCGCGCTGGTTACACATATGCTTGGGCTTCTTATGGCGTATGCGGCGCATTTCCATTATCCAAGATGTCGTGGCATCTCGCAGTCGGCATGGCGACGTTATTACACTAGTACCGTTTCGTAGCATACTGTATTTCTGACGCGTCTACGTTTCGGCGTAGATGGTTCCAGTACTTCTGTACGCGTTCGTTGAAGTGAATCGTCGATCGAAGCGAAATCATGGCAGACGTTTTGGTGCTATTTCGTATACTGAGTCGTGGTCTGTGTACTGTACAGGTTTCAAATATTGAAGTTCAGAATTTTTAGAGTATCAGGTGTATTCGCAGCTCAAAAGATGAAAAATCGAATATGGGGGTTGTTATGTAATTATCCATGCAATCTCGTATCTACAAAATACAGTAATATTGAATTTTAACTTTATATTGCCACTTACTTCGAATATTCTTTTGAAAAATACTGCGAAAAGTGTGGAATAACCCTCGTTTGGCTTCTGGTTAATTCGTGTGAGATTTTAATATAGCTTATTGCGATAATACTGCGTTTCGAGGGGATTTTCCATTGACACATCTGCGGTTTTTTCCTGGTTTTGTACCGGCTGGTCGCTCTTTCTTTGATATATGAAGCACAGAAGTGCAAATGTTTAAGAAAAGGTAGATTTTCCAGTCATACTGTGGGTTTACCTGTAGGCAAGTGACACTTATCTTCGTGGATCCTGATGATCAAATGCTCTTATTGAAGTGCTTTTTAAGGCGCAGGAAAATTGTTACCGCGGTATATATCTCGCTCAAAGCGAGCTACCCGTTTTTTGTGTTCGTTACTCTTCATAATTTCATCGTGGAACAGTTCACTATTGGTTCACCCTATGTTGGCCAGGATCAAGTTGAGCCACTTGATGGTACTCTCTATCGGGTTAGCGCGATGAACGAGCGTAGCATCTAGGTGAGATACACGTATTCCAGCGTCGAGTGAATCAAGTCAACGTGCGTAATTGCGTTTATACGCCAGTTCCTACTTAGCCACCCTGTTTCCACTGCTCGTGGCACGACGATAATGCTGCTAGCTGTGGGAAGTGGGCGGTGACGAGATCCAAGTGCCACGTATGCGTTCCGGGTGGTGATCCGCGTCAGTGTGAGGGTACGTTAAAAAACCGCGGACTGGGGGGGAGGAGGAGGAGGAAGAGAGTTGGTGCGGCAGGTGAGAAAAACTCCGGCCCGAAAGATGGACGCGAGGGTCAGTGGTAGCTCGTTTGCATGCCCCAGGTATATAACATTCCTTGGGTAAAGCTTACTGTACTGTGCTGTAGTTGGAGCGGAGGGGAGTGAGTCTTGAGGACTTTTTTGTCCAATTCAAGGTCGATTTGCGTTGCTCGTCTCGTGACGCAGCAGAACAGTCCGAGTGTTTTTTTTCTTCAATTTTTGGGAAATTTGATTTTGTTTTTTATTTGCTGTTTTTGATGTCCGACTGTTCTAATCTCTTCTGTGCAAGTGTGGATTTGTGATGCGTGATGCTTGGCATTATCGGTCCCAGACGGTCTGTCTGTATTTTGTTGTTCTGTAGTGTATTTATGCGAGATCGGATCTTCAGGTCTTTCAACCATGTATTGATGCTGGATTCAGTCGTCAGATCGAGATTAAGTTGTAATTGCGTTTCTGAGAACGAATGAGAGAACTGGAAGGTGCTGCGTATTAAACATCGAGAAGGAAAGGCAACGCAAGTGTACTACTGTATTTTTTCTGCCGAGTAGCAGTAATTGTTGAAGAATCTAGAATAATTGTATCTTACTGTATTGCAGTCAAACCTCTTTGCGTAAAGCGAAAAAAATTCGTGTTTCGTAGGTTTCGAGCACTTTTTTGAGGAAAACAAAAGTGTTTTTGTTGGGGAAAGCAAGAATCACAGGTGATTTTAATTGGTGATACAGTATTCGTGGACTTGAATTGCTTTATAAATGAGTTGACAGGGCGTTGAATGTGGAGGCGAGGGTTCAATGAATTTTTTCCGAGGAAATTCAGAGGGGACGTGAAAACATTCGACACAATGAGGTATTCGACCATGGCAGGTTCAACTGTATTCTTATTTTTTTGTAGCTTCAATCATGGGTTCTTCTACGAATTGGTCATCGACCGAATACCAAACTTGACCCGCTGTCGTGCTCTTTTCGATTGACCCATCGAATCTCGTGTCTTCAGAATTTATTGATTTGCAATAACTTGTAGATTTAGCTCGTGCTTAAAACCTGTCGAATGTAAGTCTGGAATGAAACCTTTGATCATCAACAAGGTGACCTAGTATAAAATTTTCAATATTTCATGATTTTTTTTTATATGCCGATTGGGGAGTTGGGTTCTATTGTTTTGTTTCGACATTCGTAGGCTATATTCATCAGGAAATTTTTGCTGTTATATCTGTTGTATGCATATGGAGACAAGTGATCGGAATTGAGGGCTCACGTGACATTCAAATGAGATCCGCTGAAATACCTGAATACCTACGAGCTTCGCTGGTTGGGGGAGGTAAGTGCCCGAAAAGGTCGGGGTTTTCGTCGTGGTCGAGTTTTGTGCGGGACCTCAAAACTTCTTCGTGTTATTTTTTGGACCTTGTGGATGGTTGAAGGTCAGAAGTTTTAACTGTGTGCTTCGTCATCTGGCCTTCATTGATTCACGTGCTAATTTATGTTTTGTTCGCGATTTCGTGACATCGGTCGTGTGAGGTTAACCTTGTTCAAGGTATTACCTGTAGTTGAGAGCTTAGTTTGATCCGTGTTTTCGCGGTGCAAGGAGGAAAATAGTTTTCTCCTTCAATATTGCTTATTCTGTCGAGTGATTTTCTCCGCAAAATAATGTCGGTATGCTCAGTGATAAAGTCGCAAATCTTTTTCCCTTTCGGGTGGAGAAGTATTCGTAAGCGTGTGACATTCTACACAGATGAAAAAAATGAACCCAGCAAAACTCATTTTCAAAGAGGATTTGCTCGAGAAACTTTCTAGTGATGTTAACATTTTAAGCAATTTTGGTACCATACTCCCTTACAAATCATTGCAGGAATTGCTTTAAAAATGCAAGAAAAACTGCTAGTGTTTACCTGCTATTCAGAGTAAATGTTTTTTTATCCACTACAGTATTGAGTCTCTTTTTGAAGATCAGAGTTTTTTAAACGCTGAAAAAATCTGAAAATGCCACAAAAAGAAAGATATTGAATATATGCAGGTCTAATTTGTAGAAAATCTTCCTATCACTCAATAATTTTTAAAATCTCGTTATAACAAATTATCGTTGTAACAAATTATCGTTGTAACAAACTTTTTCTGAAGTCCCTGGAAGTTTGTTGTAACAAAATTTTACTGTACTGTAGTGTATAATCTTACCAGTGGACTCTCCTCACATTGACTTTCTCTGTACAGCGAATTTTTTTTGGTCATATGGGGTTGTCTCCCCATTTTATGAGGTTCTCTATAGTCTATACGACGTATTTTTCCTGGTCCCTTGAGTTTCGTTGTAGAGATAGTTCACCTGTATGAATGAAGTATTCTTCCATTGGCGACAAATTAACGACTGGTTGTCCATTCTCAATAGAAAAACTTGGGACGAAGTGTTGGGTCACTTGGATGTGTCGAGTTTCTGGTCAATGCATTTCTGAAGTGAGATATCATTAACCGCGACAGTTGTGCTTCAATTGGATTGAATTCACTAATTTTATCGAAATTATTTTCAGATGAAGTTTTGGAAAACTCCTTGTCAATTTTCTTGGTCGATGTTGTACAGTAAGTTAAAACCAATGCATTTTCACGGTTTAATGTGAAAATTCAAACGTTCAAATGAATTCTATGAACATTATTCCTTCGTCTTTGTTTTGGCGCAGTTGACCAAATTGAATTAGCCGTTCCTTGAATGAATGCGCTAAATTAGTCCTGCATTTGAATTATGCTTTACTCGTATAGCTTTTCAGAGTTTGAGCGACATTAACTTCATTGTTAACGTAATGACGCGTTGAATCTGACATCCGCGTGAATTATAATTCAACTGAAGGTATTCGTCCTAACGACGCTTGAAATGACGTCTCTTGAAAGGTATTCATTTTTTTGTTGAATAATGCGGATTTAATTTTTGGTATTGCGTAGAATGTGGTTTGTAACTGAAATTACAACGCGATGTTGAGGGATTCATTTCCGTCGAAGATGGAAAACATCGACCAACAAGGCCTAGTTAATTCGTAATGGTATCCTCCAGCCAGTTTTACGTGATTATTCATCTGCTGGACTAATTATGGTGCTTTGGTTTTTTTTATTGATGTGCACTATAAACTTCTTTTGCTGCTTGTTCGGATTTTTAGGGCTCAAAAAATTTCCCACATCTTTCTACTCATCCATTCAACACATGCAGCCTTTTGAAAATAATTTGCTTTGCATGGTACAGGTGAACCTCAATAACTCAAACCTCCCTAAGTCAAATACCCCCTAAGTCAAATACCCCTCTAAGTCGAATTTTTTCAGGTCCTGTCTGAATTCCATTGGAATTAATGCATTTAAAACCTCCTTAAGTCAACAGCTTTTTCTCTCAAACCTCCAAAAGTGAATTTTCTGTGGCCTGTTGGCTTTTATTTTCATGACACAAGAAAGAAAAAAGCAATAAAAACAGAAATTGATTTGTTTTAAAAGGAGGTGAGAGACTTGATTGGGAAAATGAACCCTGCCTCCAAGTTCAGGATGCTTTCAACTCATTTAAGAAGTAATTTCAGCCTCAGAATATCACAAATTACAATTTTGAGCAATTTTTCCATTTTTCCCAGGACAAGAGGGCTTTGTATTGTACCTCAATTCAAAACATCCGTAAGTCAATGTCATTGTGCGTACAAATTCATACATTATGAATTGCTATATTTATTCTAAGAATGGCAAAGATCACAACACAAGTCAATTATCACAAATTAAAGCGCAAGGCGCCCAGCCTGTTGCCAGATAATTTTAATTGGATTGAACAATTCAGAATGGACCTTTGAGGAGCAATAGTATAAAGCTAACGCTTTTCCCTGGTCCTCTGAAATTTGGGATATTATTTTGTTCATTAAGTTGTGAGAATCTGAGTCTTTTGATGGTTTAATTCAAGAAATTTTCAACGAGGATTTCAATTTGAGTGTGTGAGGTACTGTAGAGCTGAGGTACCAATGACTGACTCGTTACTTTTTCCATCATTTGTTGCAGAGTGAACCTTTTTTATATACTTTTGATCTGTTTTTTGTTTCCGTCATTTTGGACGGCGAAGCGATCGAGGGTGTGTGAGAGGCTGTTTGTTTAAGTGTTTGACCGGAGAAGCTCCGAAGGCGACGAGAAGACGGCGGAAGTGTGCGAGATGCCGAGCCTGACCACGTCGAGCCCCGGGCCGGGCCCGGAGGAGTTGCGCTATGGGGACGTGGCGCTGTCGGCGTCGTCGGCCGCCTCCTCGGCCCAGGTGTCCCCGAATGCGGCCGCCAAGCAGAATGCGGCCGAGCCAGAGTCCGAGCAGCGCCACGACGACTGCGCCTCTGACGCCGAGTCGGAGCGACGGGACGAGTCGACTGGTCTGGGCGGTGGCGGCGGTGGGGACGGTTCTGTGGCGGAGACGGCGCCAATGCCCCCGACGTCGGTGGGCGTCATGCCGACCATGATGCCCGGCACGGTCATGTATCCCGAGTGGGGCGACGAGTACTTAGTGAATGGCGGCTACAGCGTGAGTCCGACGGCGTACATGAGCATGGGCTATGCCAACGGCGCCGCACAGCGTCGACAGACGCCCACGTCCAACATTGCGCCGGGCAGCCCGAGTCCCGGCGGCGGTCTGTTGTCGCCGTCCAAGGCCGTGGCGTATAATCCATGGCCGGCGATGCAACAGCAATCCACGTGGTCGCCGCCGGGCGGGCCACATTTGGGCCTGCCGATTTGGAACCAGGCGCATTTGCAGCAGCAGCAGCGAGGTCGGGCCATGCCGAGCATGAGTCCGTCGTCGCCCATGACGCAGAATTCGTATGCGTTGGCTGCTGCGGCCCGGGGCAAGTATTCCACGCCACCCGGCATCCCTGCGTCCACGGCCGGCATGGCCCCGTATGCTGCCGCTGCTGCTGCCGTCGTCCAGAACTCCACCAAATGGCCATCGTATCAGGTAAAAGAAGATTGTTTCTGCGTGTTTTGCTTTTTATTTTATTTTTTCTCTCTTCCCCTGTTCGTTTTGTGTCGTTCCCCATTCCCCCACGATTTGTTTCCACCACACGCTCAGTTTTCTCCTTCTCCTCTTCCTCCTGCTGTGTATACTGTACCAGGGTAAGCCATCAACAGAAGAGCATCATTATTCTCCCTTTCTATAGAGTTTACGTGTACTGTTTATCTCAGATGATGTAAACCCTAGTTGGTACTTGGTACCCACTGGCACTTCCCCTTCATGCAGTCCTTATCCAGATCGCTAATAATTTCTTTCGCTTGGGAAAGTCTGAGTGAACTGTCGAAATCAACAAAGAGTGAAGGAGTTTCATTACTTGGAAGATCCTGGGCCCGTTTTTAAAAGATGCTTTCTGTGACTATGAAAGCTATAATCTGAATTTCGGTTCACGTTGAAGGTTGATAGCGATGCCTTTTGAATTGTGCATGATAACTTTCGTCGAATTTGAAATTTCCAACGGATCGGGCTGAAGTGTGAGATGATCAACTTTCTCATACAATCCTAAAGATTCTTGTTACAGCGAATCTCGTTATGAAGAATTATTGCCGACAAAAAATTCGCTTCCGAGTAGCCGAATTTTGTTCGAATTCATTCTTAACGAATTTTATGTTGAAACGAAGCTTTTTTCCCTTCGTCCCATGGCTTCGTTGTGCTGTAATGAGATTTTTTTCTCTATTTTACGCTATCGTTGAAGCTGAGTATAGCTCCAAATAGGCGATGTTTGCATTCAAGACAAAACCGAATTTTCAGGGCTTTAATTTTCACGATGCAGTATTGTAGCTTTGAGGAAATGTTCTTCCCGTCAATGTTTTTTTTTTCTTTTTCGAATGTTTATCCCAACCACAATCGTTGAGAATATCTGTATTGAAAGACGACGATTCGAAAATACTGTAGTATGAATGAACGGTTGATGGAAACTTAACCGGTTGTGTATGCTTTTATCGCTTTTGCTCGATTGTTCGAGGATTGGTTTTCAATCTTCTCGTTTTCGAAGTTCAGTAACATTTTTTCAAGAAATATAAATTCTTTTAACGAGTTTGTTCTTGATATTTCATCATGGTTTCGTAAACGTTTCCTACCGGCTATTTAGCGTGCTCACGGGGAGCCAAATGACGGCTTTCTTTGAAATGCGTAAACCGTGAATTGTCGGAAAATCTGATATACTGGATTAGCTGAGACGCACTCCGAGTTTAATGATTCATTGAGGTATTCCCCTCCCATTTTTCTCAATCGTGGAAGTTATGGGAGCTGGAATTATCCGCATATTATCCTTGGGAGTACTGTTCGTGAAGATTTAAGTTCGGGTGGGTAGCGGGAAGGCCTCGGTGGGCCGCACCGGAAGACTCTGCTGACCATATTATGGGCAGCCCTGCTGTGTACGAATAATCTCCCTTCCGCAATTCCATGAAACTTTTCCCATGTATGGAGCCCTTTCTGGAATAGATAGAGTATTTTTTGCAAAATAAATCGGGTAGCGAAGCCCCGTGTACAGTAATATCCGGTTACAACGAATCTCTTCTGGGACAGTGCCATACAAATTTTGTTTTAAAGTTTTGACAAACTAATTTTTATCTCTATTTTCAAAATAGCAGTTGAACCTCTAAGTCGAAATTCTAGGGACCAGGAAAAAAATTCGACTTAGTGAGGTTTTGATTTTCAGAGGTTTCCAGTTGAGGAAACAAACATTTGTGAGGAGAAATGAAAAAAGTGTGGGAAATAATAAATGAGGATAATCTAGGCCTAAACTTGGTCCCTTTTGAGTTTACACCATGCTGAACTTGGAGGCAGGGGTTCATTCGTTAAATTAGTCTTTCACTTCGATTCAAGATGCGTAAAATGATTTGTTTTAATCATTTTCTCTTCCATATTTCAAGGAAATGATAACCAGAAGGACTCAAAAGATTCGACTTACAGAGGTTTTAGAGAAAAAAGACTTTGAGTTAGGGAGGCTTTTAATGTATTGATTCTGAGGGAATTCAGACAGGAATTTGAAAAAAAAATTAGACTTAGGGAGGAATTCGACTGAGGGAGTCAACTTATTGACGTTTACCTGTAACACATCTCTGCCTCTACATGGGCTAAAAAAAATTTTCACTAATTGTCACAATGTGGGAAACCCCAGTTGGTGCATTTGAAGAAGCTCAAAAAATCTGAATGCTGATGTTTTGTACAGAAAATTCTAGCATTGCTAAAAGTCTGAAGCTCTAGTCAAAATTCAACAGGCTTCATGTAATACAATTTCCAAGAAATTTACGTTTGAAAAGATACTGCTCTATTTAAAGGCTCTATTGCTTTAATTCAGGGAACATACAGTTGTTAATGAATTTATTCTCTTACACATGTGCAGTATTTTCTGATTGTTTCAGCTTATTGTTCAGTTGGATTAGTGTACAGTACAGTAATTCAGAAATTTTAAGGGAAAGTATGAAGGGAGAGGATTGCATAACTGTACATTTTAAACTTAGATTACATTTTTAAAATTTATCAAAATAAGTTTTAGTTGATGACAATTCTTCACATTTCTGTTGTGGAAGAAACTTTCATAGCAGTTATGTGTTCCATTGAATCTCATTGAATTTCAATCCTACATGCTCGAGGAACCAAAAATATCTTAACGAGATCATAATATACTTGACCTATGTTTTTTCATGAAGATTTTCCACCGTGAGGAGTCTTCCGTGATGAGCAATACGATGGCAGTTCTCTGCTTCGTTGGTTGACCCAAACTGCGTACTTCTAGTCGAGATTGATGCGTGTGTGCCACTGTATTACATGGGGGCATTCGGTCGTGCCCGGGGTTGACCCATTTGTGAGCCAAGGGGTTTTCAAGCCTCTGAACTGCGAGGAAAAGAAGTGGCCTCTCGAGGATTCAATACTTTTGTTTTTCAGAGATAGCAGCAGGAGCATCTCTTTTCGCCGAAGCATTGACGCGAATTTTTTTCTTCATTTTTGAAAGAACGACTTCCAAGTGTATTTCAAGTGGAACACCTGCGCAATACTTTATTGCAAGGAATCGATTTTCTTGCGACGAAGTTCTTCTGATTTTGAGAAATAATGCCGGTCTTTTTTCGAATTTACGCTCGATTTCTGATGCGAAGAGAGCAGTTTTATTTGTTGACGTAAAATGTAAAAGAAATTTTAGCTTATACAGTACAGTACAATATATCTATGATTTTTCGTAATGTTTTTATGCTTTTATCGTAAAATTTCATTTGTTTGACTCGGGAAATCAAATTACGCCAAGTACTGATATAGGCTCATGTTTCATAACGAATTCAATTGCCGACTTCCGAGTGTTCTCGAGCAAGAATTACGCGAGATTTATGAGTGTGGTCATAAATCAAACGATACCTTGCAGTTTCATAAATTGCGTTTGATTTATACGAGTATACAGATCGATTCTCTTTACCATGAGGCCGAGGGGGAAAAAGTTGATGGGATTTGAAAATTATCTTGTGTAGGCATTCTCTGTTGGTTTTTGCAAGACCAGAATGAATCATTTTCTTCTGGAAAATATTTGAAGTTTGCATGTGTAGTGTGCCATGAAAGTTTAACTTTTTATACCGCTGAATTGAATACTGTGAAGTATGATATTTTTCGGCTGTGCTGATTTGCGAAGGACGAAACTGCTTTTACTTATTGAGTTCTGATAATTAAATTATTCGAATACACTGCACGAATGTTTTTCGCTGAAATATGCGGGAATGGAAATTCCCTTGAGTCGCAAAATAATTTTTAAAAATTCTGATGGTTTTTTCGTATTCGAGGACAGTACCGATGGAAAATTTTTCGTTCTAACAAGCTGTACTGTAATTTAATACAGTTTTACACAGTACAAAATTGCAAATACATTTCAGGCCGAATTACAAGAAACGGATATTTCCAACCCTAAAATTGATGTGAGAAAAGTTCTTGGGCATTTCTTTCACCAATTTACCATCCATTTAGCTGATGAAAAAAAAACTACCTCCAGCATAGAGGGACTTCCTTCTCTCTAGCTTCCCTTTCCAAAAGGGGTTTTCCATAAACTGTGCGTTGTCACGAGTATTGCTGTCCTCCTACGGAACACGCACCAGCATAGAGGGACTTCCTTCTCTCTTTTTTACTTGAATGTTATTTTTACAGAGAATGCCAACATTTCTATGTACTGTACAGAGGTATCCATATTCAATTCCCCAAATGTCCACATAGTGTTGAAATATATTGATTGAAACAGTTCAAATTTGACGAAAAGTTTTATTTTCATGGAATTATGGTATTTATAAGTCTAAGGGAGAATAACTTGACTTAGGGACACTCTTTATGCATCAATCACGTCCGCATCATGGGGTCTCACTGTAATTCATTATTTTGGACAGTTGAGAATTTTTTTTGCGTACCTAGGTCTAATTTCAAGTGGCATCGTGAGGTAACAAGGTTTTCTCAAGCAACGTGAAGTACTCGGCTATTTTGGTACTGGATTTCAACTCTTGTAAACTCAAACCATTTCTTTTCACCCTGGGTGAAATGGATGCCATGTCCGTGCTTACAAAATTACAAGAAAAGAGAAATACAATTAAAGAAGGAAAGGTTTGACTTCCCTCGTGTACCGTATTCTCTCCTTGGCTATTTCCGGTCAAAAAGACGGAACATGCGGAAGCATCCCAGTCCGGAAGTGGACGCGGTTGCAAATGGGTGTCCATTGCGGGCGCTGTTGTAAGGAGGAAAAATAGAAGCGTTGGGGTCATATCGCGGAAAATGTGGGCACTCTTCGCCGAGATGGAATTGCGGTGGGGGTTCATGTGTCTATCTTGATGTGGGTGGGGGGGTTGTTGACCAGCATTGCCACGAAGTTGCATGCGCGAGGGATCGTTGAAAGATCTTGCGAGTTGCCCCGAAAACGGGGTTTCGCTGCATCGAGGCAATCAAATTGTATTGATCGTTTTTATGATTTCATTTCTGATCGAAATTTTTTTTCCGACTCGTGGGGAAAAAGGGTGATTTTCAAGACTTTAACTGATTGTTTGGGGGGGATTTGGACAGAAAGTGGCGTATGCTTTCAGTTTTTGGCAAACTGTTTTTTAAAAGAAGGCTACGAAATTTTGGGTGGAAATGATTTTAGCATCGATCTTACCCACGATGGTTAGTTTCTTACGATTTTACCCACGATGTGCTTAGTGTGGCAGCTGACGAGAAAGTGACTGAACTGAAAAGGATGCTTGATAACACCTGAAGCTTTGTTGAAAATATTGCCGCCGACTCGTTCAGGATCATCGCATGGGAATATTTGGAAATATTTTTCAGGGGATCGTTGGAAATCATTTATATGCTTCGATGTACTGAAAATATCGAAACGAAAAACATCTTATTTTCTTCTGCGTCATCGCCTAGTTTTTCTCGGAATCTGATATTTTTGGGATCAAATTCCTAGACTTTCAAGCAAGTCTTCGTGTTTCCCCTCTCGGTTGGTCACTAACAGTCTCTCTGTGCGCATTTCTGTAATGAGCTTTTTGTAGTGAGAAGAAAGGGAGGTTGGGGGACTTTCCTTCCATTTTGTTGATGAGCCTTGTGTGACGTCTCATCTTCTTGCTCATTTTTTTTCGTGATATCTTCGAACGTCGAGTAATTTGGTATGCGGTAGTATAAAAATACAGTAGTCGAATTACGCCTCAAGAAATTTACTAGTTGAACCTCTCCAAGTTGAATTTCTAGGGACCAGGAGAAAAATTCGACTTAGGGAAGTTTTGAGTGAAGGAACCGAATATTTTTGCTGCAAGGGAAATGGGAAATTGTAGATGAGGATATTTTGGGCCTAAACTTGCTTCTTAATGAGTTTACAACTTGCTGAAATTGTAGGCAGGGATTCAATTGTTCAATTAGTCTTTCACTTCATTTCAAAATGCCTAAAATAATTTGTTTTGTTGATTTTTTTGATTTTTCTCTTTCATATTTCAAGGAATTGATAACCAAAAGGCCTCAGAAAATTCGACTTGAAGAGGTTATAGAGAAGAATACTTTGAGTTAGGGAGGATTTTAATGTATTGTTTCTATGGGAATCCAGACAGGGACTTGAAAAAAAAAATCGAGTTAGGGAGGTATTCGACTTGAGGAGGTTCGACTAAGCGAGGCTCAACTGTACTACAGTATAACACGTAAAAAACATTTAATTTTTTTTTTCAGGAGTAAGTCAATCTAGCATTTCGATCTGATCAACTTCTAAATTATATATAATGGAAAATGTGAGGTACTTATGTAAGAGCAGACGAAGCGTAGAAGTTTTAAGGTACATAACGCTAAACAATAAGTTACAATCCTGGTTATTTTGTGTAAATGTATACTCTCGTAGGCTTGCTCTTTTCTCGCTGATTTCTCATCTGCTACTACAGGTATTGCTGTATGAGTTCATGAATCCTAGGTTCAACCTTGAAGTATGCTATTTAGAGCTTTGGAATTGTTCTTGATCTTAATATTGTTAGATCGAAAATCGGCTTTTCATGTGCCTCGTATATTTGATATGTTTTTCTGGCGTTATTTCGAAATGAGATGCGGAGATGATCATGTATTTTTTGCATTTTACATCATGTGAGTTGTTTTTTTTTTTTGTGGAAGAATCTCATTACTGTATGTTGGTCTTCATGTTTTGTGCTGATTTATTCATGTAATACGGATGCAATTTGTGAAAATGTTCGCATTCGGTATATTTTAAGCCCTGTTCAATTTATATTCGGATTTTCTTCCGCTTCATTCGGTTCGGTTTTTTTAATCTTGCGATTTTCCGATGGATAGGAAAGAACCTTGAAAATATTTGAAGATGAAACAACTTTTGTGACGATGTTTCAACGTTTTTATTGTGGCGTGTTCGTGCTTTAAAAAGCCGAAGATGTCAATTTTTGTAATGAGCTTATGTTGACATCAGCGGTGCGTTGGTAATTCGTAGTCATATTGACTCTTCGAATTATTCATGATTCAACTGTTTGTTTTCGTCACTTAACCTCGTAAAGATACTATCTTATGTACATTTCCGGTTCAGCGACATCCTTCATGAACGTATTCGAGCGTTGTATGACCTCGCTTGTCATATGCCTGCTTCCCTCGTTCGCATCACTTCAGCGAAGAAAAAAAAAATAGAGGTGCGAATTTATTGCAAGTTATTTCGGTCCACTTCTCATCAGTTTTCTGTGTTTTGTTCGCGATCAATCTTCGAGATTCGATACATTTTCTGAGCGTGAAGGCGCGTTTCGGAATGAAAACGACGTGGGCAGAAGCGGGTGACGTTTAATGAATACGTAAACCTGCTTTTCAAAGGAATGAATGCAAATTTGGAAATTTGAATATGATGATTGAGTTTCTTGCCATCTGCTGTCGATATCCATGTGTCGGAGCTTGATCCGAGTTTCTGGAACGGGTTTGGGAAAATATTCAGCCGCTGATTTGAATTTCTGCGTCGCAATACCGAATGTGTTTCTTGGAAGTCCTCGAGGTGTTTTCGCAGTTTTTCTCGCTTGATGCTGTCTGGCTTGCCGGATTTTTCTCTTTTTTTACATTTAAATTTTTGAGTTTTCTGAATCTATTTTGTCGAGAAATGCCGTGACATTCCCTGGGATGTAAAACGGGTTAATTTTTTATTTTTTGTGGCTCCGAGTGATGAATTATTGAATTTGACGGAAGAAATTGAAAGCTTTGATTTTCTGTGTTGGTTTTTCAACTGAAGTGGTGGACGATTATTTAGTCTTGAACTTATTTAATAGAAATAGTTATGGATGAAATTCTGTTTTAGTCATGGTATGAGTTCAGATTCACGGTTCTGGGCCATCTAAAACTAAATTTCTAAAAATCTGAATGTTTTCTTGACGCTAATCCCTTAGTTTTGATGCCTTAGGCTGCCATTTCGATATTGGGGATACGAATATTCAGTGCAATGAATCTACAATGTGTATCTGAAATTATATCAAGAATTATTCTAGTCGTAAATGTCAACTTCGTGAGGTGCATTTTTTTTTGTCAGCGGCATTAATTGAGTGTGGTCGTGTATTTTTGATCTCTGCAAAAGTTTTCCAGACGAATCGGCGGTCGAAGTGTATTTTTGGTACTTCCCTCTCGGAAACCTTATCAAAATTTGGTTTTGGGCTATATGTACTCCACCGAGACATTGCAGTTAGCCAATTTGTTGGTCTTACTGTACTCATTACTTTCGCGGTTTTTTTCTTCTTTGAAATGGTATTCGTAGAAATTTCAGTGCTCTGTGGATTTCCCCCCCAAAAAATTTTCGCATTCTGTTTAGTCAGTAATATTCCCCTAAATTGGCTTTTAAAGTTTGGATGTGGGAAAAATATACCCGAACATTGTGCCTTGAATCTCAAATTTGAAGGGTTTATTTTACAGTACTGTGTGAAATAGATGGTGAATGTGACTGTCAATCGTGGACAGTAGTTAATTTATCAGCAGTTCGCAATTTTATGGTACATTTGACTGATGAGTTCATCTGACTTTCAGAATAATTTTCTTGGGGCTTATGTCCCTTTCCCCCCCCCCCCCCCCAGTCACTTCAGGATTTTAATGAATGCGTACGAACTTCCTAACCTTTTCCGAAAAAGAATTCTCAAAATATTTTGTGGTCCGCATCATTATTCCACTGAAATCGTTTCTCAAATACTCAAAATGTAGCTTTTTATTTGTTTTTATCAGTTTTGGTTCTATTCTACGTTTTACTCTTGCGGCCTATTTTTTATCTTCTTCCCCTGGAGTACTTAGTCCAAAATGAAGGTGGACCCTCTTCATGACGAATTTTCGGGGGTTCTCTACCAGTATCATAGGGGTTCTCTACGACGCATTTTTTCTCTGGTCCCTTGAATTTCTTTGAAGTTAGGCCACCTGTATTTGCGTTGAATATCAGCTGAATCACGTATATACATTAGAAAAGTCTAGGGTGTAATTATTCGCCATCTGTCGTTGAACTTGGGAAGGTGGTGTTCTAGTGACGCGGTCGCCCACAGCACCGGCTTGAGCTGGGAGGCATTTGGTCCGGAGGGTGGTGGCGAGGCGACGACGAAGAAGAAGAAGAGGAAGAAGGCAGCGGCTGTTGCGGGGTTTCGGCGTCGGCCGAGGAGGTTTCTCTTCATGCCTTCTCTGGGTTATTCCTTGCGAGAGTTCCCCCCCCCCCCACCCCCATTCCTTGGCGGGGTCGCGGGATCAATAAGACTGGGTTTGATGGACGCGGCTGGAGGGAGGCGCGAACTCTGGTTGCCAGTGCGACGAGAGCTGCTTCGAAATCTCCCCCTTGCGCTTTTGTTTCGTTTTTCTATAATCCAAGACTATTGGGGGGGAATACGTGGCGCAAATGTAGGTCAGGGCTTGTCGACAGTTTAGTTGTTGTTTTTGTGGATTGCTTGCAGTGCCCATTTTCAGGACGTGACAGTTTTGAGTTTTCGAAACGCGTGGGCGGTGTCAAGTACAGTACAGTACCGTATTGTGCTGTACGTTTTATCTGTCTGTCCAAGATTGAAGATTAGTATTTCCGCTCGAGAGACCCTGGGAAGTTCTTCCATGTTTATCAAGCCCGTTTTTCATTAAGAAGCCGGCATTCACCCGAGTACCGCTAGTTAAAAATTTATAATTAACTAGCTGATTGTGCCCAGCCAGACCTGGCCTATTGTTGAGTATTTTTTAATTTTAGGATTCTAGTTATTTTACAAACAAACTGATGTACCCTACTCTACACAACATACAATACCGAACAGACTACACTACACTACCAACCATTGTTCAGCCACACCTGGGCAATGGTTGGTAAAATAACAAAAAATCTGAAACTAAAAAATACCAAACAAACTAATGTACCCTAACCTACACTACAACATACAATACCCAACAGACTACCCTACCTTACACTACCAACCATTGTCCACCCGCACCTGGGCAATGGTTGGTAAAATAACTAAAATCCTAAAACTTGAAAATACAGCATACTAATAAACACTAAAACACACCCTACCAAGCAAACTACCCTACCCTATGCTGCAGCCCAACCTACCCTACCATACACTACAACCTAACCAACCCTACATAATATGATATTAAGATAATTTCATTCGCACATGAGTTGAAAAGTGGATTGAATGTAATGTGTTCGAGAAACGCGTGATCAGGGCGATGAGAAAGTCATGTTGAAGAAATTGCCAGTGGTGAACGACGTGGAGAATGGAATGAAGTCAGTTCGTTTGAGGTTTGTGACGAATGTAGAGAGCTGCACGGATGTTCATGGGATTTTATTCTTGGAAACAACGAAAAACATTAGGATTAAATCCGTCTGTTACAGCCCTTGGGTAAATACTAGTTTCTTTAATCGCGGATGAATAGCTTTGTACATTTTTCCGTCATTATTCCGGATTATTTTTAATTTTTTGAGAAGCGAGACGGAAACCGTGTTTCATCAGCACAGAGCCATTTTTCAGGCCGCAAACCATCATCGTGGTTTTCGCATAAATTTAAATTCTTCGATATTGGGGGTTCTAACAAGCATAATTTCCACGAGGGAAATACGGTTGTAAGCCAAACTACGAATTGATACTGTATATTTGACTTCATGTAGGAATGCCTCAGCTTAAATGATCATGTCACCATACCAAAATAAGGGAACATTTTACGAATGTATCTATTTTTTTTTGTTCACGTAAAGATATTTTTGGAAGTTGGGAAGAAATTTTAAGCGAAGGCATGATTTTATATCAACGATATTCCCTCTGATCTGAACATGTTTCGACATTCCGACATTTGGAAAAATTCCAAGAACAGAAAATGAAATGCTTATTTTTCTTTTACTCCACCTATAGGACGAACATGTGGAGTCCATAAGCTTAACGTGCTTCATGTTGATACGAGGTCATTAGTCTACGGAAACTCCCGTGTACAAGTTTAAACCAACTTGAATTTGAAGTGATTTTCCTACAGCCATTGAAATCGATTTGCGTTTATGTTGGGCGTGTCCATCAAAATATTTAAAACAGAATATCATAAACGGTAATATTTCTCATCGAGTTCCGTGATTTTAACTCCGAAATCAAGTGAAAATCAGCAATAAAACTCCGGCTAATTCTTGATTTGCAATTAATTCGCTTCATAGTCAAAATCCACTCACGGGAAATTCCGTAGAAAAGTGTAAAATATCAAGTGATAAATCTGAACTAAAAACAATATTTTTTTTTTTTTTTTACAGACTGGGCTCGAACGAGGCACAGTAACATACGCATTTCATCGTGATGTTCTTCGTTGTACTGTATTTTGTAAGCTTGGCATGAATCTGAGCTTGAGTTCGCATTTGTCACAAACCTAAAGAAGTGACATTATTATTTTTTAATTTAGAGGGTTTGCTAATTCATTTATAGTCTGCCGAATCCTGATTATAAACTTCAGTAGTTCTCCAGAAAAGCGTTGTTCTAGAAAAGAAAGCAAGGTACAGTACTATACCGAGTCCACCTACGTGGACTTGGGTAGATACCCAAGAGGGAGGTTTGTCAACTGCTGCCAAGTCAGTGGTGCGACCCATAAAAATGAAAGAAAAGAAAAGGAAAGGTTGGAACCCCCCGGACTGGGAAACGATGCCGTCGATTTCACAGCCAGCCCTGGAACTGCTGCCCTAATGCTGCAGAACGGGGCCAGGGGTTGACCGAAATTCCGCCACCCTTGCGGGTTCCCAAGTTTTCCTCCTCTCCGGAACCCAACCCCAGACCGGTTGCCGTCGGCCGGGCTGCGCGTGGGGCCCGGATAAGAATATTTATTTATTTTTCTCGAGAGAGAGGGAGAGACACGCGGAAGTGGGGAGGTGCTGGAAGGGGGGTTGCAGCAAGTTGTAAACCCCCGTTGGCGTTTTCGGGGGTCCTATCTGGCAGCAGGGTGGGGGGGAAGATGTAGTCGGGTCGCGACGCCTGCTTGGCTTTCACTGCCCAGCTGGGCCGGCGATCGATGAGAAAGCCCGAGGACAGAGATGAGTGTAGGGGGTGGGGGGAAGGCAGCACGGTTGGGTTGGGTTGGGTTGTGTCGTGTTGTGTGTAACGAGGGGTTTCTTCGCCGATTTTTGGCACAGTCGTGTCGGGTCGGGCCGGGCCGAGATCCCGCGCTACTACTACTATGCTGCTTTTGCAGCTGCTTGCTCGCTCCGAAAGACGTTTTTTTTTTCTCTGTCCTCATTTAGATTTCTTTCGAGGATTTCTTCATCATAAAGTGTTTATCTTACGTTTTTGTTTGTTTATGCAAACTGCAATGCTCAATTTGAGTTTTCTTTCGCGGAATTGTGTACTCCTGGAGTAACTGCTGTGAATTGGATTCTATGGTGGGACAGTGTGTTTCCGGTGTTTGGGTTCTTAGTTCTGGTTAACTTTTTGGACTAGTATTCGTTCATCAGGATTCAAATCGCCACATTTGCTGTTTAAAAACAAAAACAGCAAATGCGATAGATGAATAGAATACAGTCGGGGGAAATGTTGGTGAATGTAAGAAAGTGATTTAAAACGCTTGGCCATCTTTAAAACTTCTAAAAAAAAAAAGAAATTCCGCGCTTTTTAAAGTTTTAAAGAAGGAAAAGCTCATCAATAAAATACAACATGTTTTTACATGTAAGAAACGTCTTATTTTTAGGACGAGTTGTATTGTGTAAGCGTAAGTCAATTGTTTTATCAATATGAGGCACACGGTATCCATTGAAACTGTCTTGAAAAAACGGTCGTCACCGATATTCACTGTTTTCTGTAGGATCTGATTTTTTTCCCCCCGAAGTTGAATATAATCAAGGGACGTTGTTCAATTTTATTTATGAAGTTATTCCTTTTCACGACGAAACTTTTCTGAAAGAAAAGGGAGCGTCGAAAATAGCGTATTATGAACAAATCTTAGCCATTTCAGCTGTAGAGTGACAAATGAAGTAATTCAGCATCAGCATTTTTATGACGAGTAGGATAAGAATGCGGTGAAACGGGATCCTGTGAACAAAGAAAGGTTCTTCGCCATTTTTCTTCAGCAAGCGTGTCTACTATCATATTAACATTTGAAAACCGAGGGCAGAGAAAAATGATCACACCAAGTGAAGACCTCGATGACACTAATGGGTTTCCAGATTAGCTGTCGAATAACTTCAGCATTCCTGTCACGAGTATGAAATCTACTGTCTTCTGAAGTGCAAAAAGTTGAAGGCGTGTCTTGTAACCTGTCGAAAAGTTTTATCGAACACAGTACTTTCCAAGTGATTATAATTGTTGTATAATCGTTTCTTGTCGTGTTGCCAAATGATTGAATCCATCGCAGTTGAAAATCTTGACAAGTTTATATTGGTATTCCTTTTTTTAAATTCTGACGATTCATCATATCCGCAGCTCTTTTTTCTGTAACCTTCGGTGACAGTGACAAAATAGTGCTCGTCATGAATTCCAAGGTACGGTTATTTATCAAATCTTAGATCATGGTGATTTGTCTTGTCGTTACGGTTATTTTGAGATTTCTAGAACGGTTACAGACTTACAGTTTCAGTTTGTTGATTTTTCGACTGCGTTTTAGTCGTTTTCTCGCGTCAGATTTTCCCTTAGTT
Organism: Notodromas monacha; assembly: GCA_905338405.1. Lineage (NCBI taxonomy): Eukaryota > Metazoa > Arthropoda > Ostracoda > Podocopida > Cyprididae > Notodromas > Notodromas monacha. The sequence goes on from CAJPEX010000472.1 coordinate 79,075, forward strand.
TGTTGATTCATGTGCTGAGAAAGAAAACGAACAATAAACATATTTCGTTGCATTGTTTCGTGAGAAGCTCCGCAGAAATTTATCCTCGTTTCTAATGTTGGTTTTTTCAAGACTTGCGTCCTCTGAATTTTCTTCGTCTCCGCAAATTTTCTAGAAGTTCAAAAAGTCTTAGAAATTCAGAAGGACTTCGTACTTGATTGTAATGGGAAATGTTTGACCAAGTTGAAATAGAAGAAATTGTTATGGAAAAAAAGTTTAAAATAAGTCAAATGTATGACTGAATTCAAAGTTGGGTGTTGTCATTTTTGAATTATTGTGGGTTTCGAGTCCGTAAAAGTGAAGTTTGAGTTTTACTCGGGAGTATGATTATAACAAAAAACCTTCGAATGAAGAACTCCGATGCGGGTCTTACTCGAGTAAATACTGTACTCCTTGGATGAATCGTGTATATGGAATTCTCCACCCGTCGACCTTCATTGTGAATAATTCTGCCAATCGACACGTATTCTGATTTTTTAAAATAATTTTTTATATATCTTTTTTTCTTTCCATGACGACATTTTAGACGGACCGTGGGCTGATGGGATCGGCGCCAGGAACCGGCGGGCCGGGCAACGCCACGGGCCTGGACAACATGGCGAGTCTGGATCACTGCCTGTCTGACATCATGCGCAATGACGGCGCCATGCAGAACCATTACCGAGGTCAGTTGGCAAACGATTATTATTTAGAAAATTTGCCCTTTTTTATCCTGCTGCGAGTTTCCTCGGACATGATGACGAGATGGAGAGGAAAACTTATTTTTTTCCGTCTTTTGAATTTTTTTTTAGTGATTGATTTCGGTTCCACGGGAAGGGGCGAAGAGGAATTTGCA